>CM033427.1:20983698-21286198 GCA_019425775.1 Rafetus swinhoei
ACAGAAAAGAGGAGACTAAGGGGGGATATGATAGAGGTATATAAAATCATGAGTGGTGTGGAGAAAGTTAATAAGGAAAAGATATTATGAGAACAAGTAAATAAAAGAACTAGGGGCCAGCAAATGAAAGTAATGGGCAGCAGGTCTAAAACAAATAAAAGAACGTTCTTCACATAGCGCATAGTCAATCTCTGGAACTTCTTGCCTGAGGGGGTTGTGAAAGCTAGGACTATAGCAGGGTTTAAAAGAGAACTAGATAAATTAATGGAGGTCAAGTCCATAAATGGCTATTAGCCAGTATGGGTAAGGAATGGTGTCCCCAGCCTCTGTTTGTCAGAGGGTGGAGATGGATGGCAGGAGAGAGATGGCTTGATCATTACCTGTTCGATTCACTCCCTCTGGGCCACCTGGCATTGCCCACTGTTGGCAGAGAGGGTACTGGGCTGGATGGACCTTTGGTCTGACCCAGTATGGCCGTTCTTATGTTCTTTTGGCCCAGGACCCCACAAACCCCTGGTCTGCCACTGTAGAACTGAGGGCAGAGTTAAGACTATATTATGGTGGTATTGAGTGTTGCCCGACACTTTTAATATTAATATTTTGATTGAATGGCCAGTTGATCTGACGGTGATAAGATTCCCTGCCGCCCCTCACTCCTTCCACCACTCCCCCAGAATCAGGGAACTCATGAAGATGACTTTGGTGGGGTGTATTTGGCCTAAGGGACCTGCAATCCTCCTACAGCCTGGCCCAGGAAGCAGCCAAGTGGCAGGCTCAGATGAAAAGGGCTGCGGGGTTTCAGCAGGTCAGTTCTTAGCTGGGATCAGAGGAGTGAAGAAGAAGAATGCTCTCTGGTTCGTAGATAAAGAACAGAGGACATGGGCTTTGCAGAAGGGTTGACGATAAAAGGAGCCAGTAGGAAGAGGCTCAAGGAAACAGCAGTGATGAATTAGAACAAGATGTACGTGGCTAATGTATATAAGGGTTTTCAAACCCTGCATTGTGGCTTTAAGGGCAGAGTGCTAGCTGGCCATGAGAGGCGTTGTTTACTTGCTCCTCCAGGCTGGGACACCACTTCACGCAGGTCCCATTGGCCGAGAACGACAATCTGTGACCAAAAGGAGCTGCTATCACCTATACCTGCGGTGGGGCAGCTAAAAAAAAAAATCTCACAGCCACCTAGTGGCTTGCCCTCTTATAAGCCACAACCCAAAGTTGGAAAACTCCTACCATGTATGGTCCCTGGGTTGGAACCTATAGTAGTGGATTGGTCAGCATTTTCTTACCAGCCACAGGTAAAGTGGTATAAATATCAAGGAGGAGGCAGGGCTTATTTGGGAGCCTGAATAAAGGGGATGAATATAAAAGGACAAGAGGCCACAGCTGAGGAGACTGTAGCAAGGGAAAATACTGTTGTTGAATTCATTAAAGTCTGGTAAGAGGTTAGTTTGGACTTGGCCAAAAAGCCAAGTCACTGAAGACCAAGGTCATCCAAGAGCTTGAAGGGAGGGGCAAGGACAAAAAGAGGAATGCATATCTAGCTTGAGGTGAGTACTTATTTACAATGAGAACATGCTTTTCTTTAATCTCTGAGAGGCCATCTGTTACTCAATTTAAGGAGCATTTAAAAGACTCTTTCATTCTTACACCATTGCACCATGGTGATGGTTCAGGAAACAGCAAATATGTATGTCCCTGGATAAAAGCAGAAATGGATGTTTTTTGAGGAAGGCTGGCAAAAATAAAATATGCATCATGAACATAAATTGCATTTTGATTAAAATGTTGGGTATAAACTAGCTGCAGTGAACTGTAGTTTTTATTTGGAAAGAATACTGGATATGGCTCTGTATATTATACTGACCATCTGGAGATTTTAAGACATCGTTTTTTCCTTTTAAATCCATAGATTATTATTCATTGATTGAGGATCTTCAGTAATCATTTCATGAGCAATTGAAATACAGAAAAGTAATCTCCATAGACATAGCAAACTTCTTCAAAGGGTGAAATATCTAATGAAATGACAGAGATATGCACTTACAAGTATTTGAGATGCCTTTTTGGCGCACACAGATTTAGGACAAAAGTCCAGATATATAATGTTGCTAGCTTTGTTGCTGCTTCATCAGATTTGCTCAGAATTGTGTTTTTCAGTTTCAAGACTTGCCACAAAATGTCAGGAAGAAATACAATTTTCTAATTTTAAACAAGGGTGATAATTTGATAATTATAAGGACGATCAAATGTGCAGAGACACTTGAAGCATTGCACGGGTGTATATATGAAGAAGAACTTCCTCTCACACCTTTGCAATCTTATTCAAAGAAAGAAATAACATTTTTATGTAGTAATGGCAGTAGATAAAGATGACCTTGGTTAAAATGGTTTTAAAACATAGTGTAATGTAAATTTCCATTGTATAGAATATAGGACTGGAAAGTATCTTGAGTCACCTAGTCAAATCCCCTACACTCACAGGAGGACTTTGTATTATCTAGACTAGACTATAGTGGCTGCTGCAATAGCAAATTAGTTACTCAACTGGGCAAATCTGTACATGTGGCTAGTGGCTAGCATGTTGGACACCACAGATCTAGACCATCCCTAACAGATGTTTGTCTAACCTGCTCTGAAAAATCTCCAGTGATGAAGATTCCACAACTTCCCTAGGCAATTTATTCCAGAACTTAAACATCCTGACAGTTAGGAATTTTTTCCTAATGTTCAACCTAAACCTCCCTTGCTGCAACTTAGACTCTTTGCTGCTTGTCCTGTCCTATCCTCAAAGGGTGAAGAGTATTTTTTTCCCTCCTTCTTGTACCAGCTTTTGGTACTTGCAAACTGTTATGTCTCCCGTCAGTCTTCTCTGTTTCCAGATTAAGCAGACCCAATTCTTTCAGTCTTTCCTCATAGATCATGTTTTCTAGAGCTTTAATTGTTTTTGTTCCCTCCCCGGGCTTTGTCCAGTTTGTCCACATCTTTCCTGAATGGTGGGGTCTAGAACTGGATACAGTATTCCAGTTGAGGCTTAATCAGTTCCAAGTGGAGTGGAAGAATTACTTCTTGGGTGCGTCTAGACTGGCAGGTTTTTGCGCAAAAGCGGTTGCTTTTGCGCAAAAACTTGCCAGCTGTCTACACTGGCCGCTTGAATTTGCGCAAGAACACTGACGAGCTAATGTATGATTGTCAGTGTTCTTGCGCAAATACACTGATGCTCCCGCTCGGGAAAAAGCCCTTTTGCGCAAGAGGGCCAGTGTAGACAGGTAAAAACTGTTTTGCGCAAAAAAGCCCCTATGGCAAAAATGGCCACTGGAGCTTTCTTGCGCAAAACCGCTTCTAGATTGGCACGGATGCTTTTGCGCAAAAGCACTTTTTTTGCGCAAAAGCATCCATGCCAATCTAGACGCTCTTTTCCGCAAATGCTTTTAAGAGAAAAACTTTTCCGTTAAAAGCATTTGTGGAAAATCATGCCAGTCTAGACGCAGCCCTTGTGTCTTGCTCATGGCAATCCTGCTAATACACCCCAGAATGATGTTTGCTTAGCTTGTGATCACTATGATCCCCAAATCTTTCTGCGGTATGCCTTCCTAGAAAGTCATTTTCCCAATTTGTATATGTCAACTGATTGTTCCTTGCTAAGTGGAGTACTTAGCATTTGTCCTTATTGAATTTCATCCTGTTTACTTCGGACCATTTCTTCAATTTGTCCAGCTCTCCAAAGCACTTGCAACTCCTCTTAGCTTGTATCATCTGCAAACTTTTTGCCATTATCTAAATCATTGATGAAGATACTGAACAGAACTGGTCCCAGAAATTATCCCTGTGGAATCCCATTCCACATGGATTCCAGCATCACTGCAAACCATGGATAACTATTCCCTTGAACGGATTTCTAACCAGTTTTGCTCCCATCTTATAATAGTTTAATCTAGGTTGATGAGTTTGTGGGAGACAGCGTCAAATGCTGTAAAAAAAAAAATATACCATGTCTACCACTTCAACCCCCAACAGTCTTTCTCCCCCTCCCCTGCCAACCCTCCAGTCCATAGCTTTTTTGACAGGGTAAGAAGCGTTGTCTGGTTAGTCTAACACACTTTGTTCTTGATAAATCCATGCTGTTTTTTTCTTATCAACTTACCTAGATTTTTTGCAAATTGACTGCTTATTTATTTGCTCCATTACTTTTCTGTGTTCAGTAATTCCCTAGGTTGCCTTTATTTCCATTTTTATAAATGGATACTATATATTTGCCCTTTACCAGTCTTCTGGATTCTCTCCTATCTTCCATGGATTTCCAAAGAGAATCAATAATAGTTCCGATAGCTCTTTAAGCATTTCATCAGGCGCTGGTGACCTGAAGATATCCAATTTGCCTAAGTAATTTTTAACTTGTTCTTTTCCTATTTTAGCTTCTGATCCTACCTATTTTCACTGGCATTCACTGTTAGTTGTTTAATCATCACTAACCTTCTTGGTGAAACCTGGTAAGTCATTAAGCACCTCTGCCACTTAAACATTTTTCTGTTATTTGCCCCACACCCATTAAGTAAGTCCTATCCTGTCCTTTGTCTATGTGCAATTACAAAAGAGTAAATCATTTTAAGTTTTTCACATAAAGAAGAGCTGCAGCCTTGAATGTCTTAAAGCTGTGATCTGCTTCAGTTTCTTAACAGTTCCATTGATTTTAATGGGACTGCGCACAGTGTAGACATTTTGGCAAATTTAAGGCTTTAATTGGTCTCTGCCATGCTGGAGTTCTGTATTCTTCATTGGACAATAATCTGTCAATGTTGCAAGAACTTTCCCACATGCTCAGGGTCTATCTGATTGCCATATTTGGGGTAGGGAAGAAATTTTCCTCTTGGTCAGATGGATGGAGACACTGAGAAGTTTTTGCTTTCCTCTGCTGTCTGGTGCACAGGTCACTTGCAGATTTAAACTAGTATAATGATGAATGATCTGTAGCTAGTAGTCTTTAAACCATGATTGGAGAACTTGAGTAAGTCAGCCAGAGGTTATGGGTCTATTTTCAGGAGTGGGTGCGGTTCTGTGGCCTGCAACGTGCAGGAGGTCAGACCACATAATCACGATGGTCCCATTTAACTTTAAAGTCTGAGTCTAACTTTGAATCTTGCAACACTGGTGCCTGCATTCAAATGTTGATTTATTTCCTTTATCTCAAATGTTATCATACTTCACTGCCTTCGCGAAATGTCAGTAAAATGGCAGTTCTTGTAGAAAGACCTCTAGAAAATGGATGCAGCGTATGACTTTAGTGAACTATTTTGGATAGTCACTTCTATAGATTATTGGGTAAATATGAACTTTAGCTTTCTGTAAAGTACAATTTTACCCTGGAAAGACTCTGAAAATAGCCTTGTATATATGTGTATTAACTTGAATTTTTCCCCTTAGTTTACAAGTCAGGCGTGGTATGTTAGGTGTTTTTTCTAGGAGACCATGTTTTGGTTTTTTAAGAAAAACTGAAGAACCACCACACACTTGTCATTTTTGTTTGTTTAGAATGGCTGTAACTGAAAAATATATTTTGTGTTGAGTCAGTTTCGCTGTCTCCCAGGCATAGTCAATGTCTCCAGTTTTATGGAAGACCCATAAACAAATAATTCTAAAATCACTTGGAGTTTATGGAGATTTCTCTGTTAATTCAAAGGGGTACAGAAGGTTGTCATTGCTGCAAATTCACTGTGGGGAACCCAAGTCAGACTGGTTTTTCTGGCTCGGAGATCACCAGACCACTGTTCAGGATAGATGCTGCTCTTACTTAAGCTTTTGCAACCGCAGTCTTAATGACGAAAATGCAACAATTTGCAAAATTTGGAAAATTAGAATACTGTCTGTTAAACAAGATAGTATGGCATCTCTAAAATAAAGACATACCTTGGTAAACCACCTCTCAGCAGCATGAAAAATACTTGCTCCCTACCCTCTCGAGCAATGTAGTTGTACCGACAGCCTTCACCCGCTTCTTGCCCCCAACAGTGCTATGTTGATGGGAGAGCTTCTTCTCCTAACATAACTACAGCCTCTTGGGGGAGGTGCTATACGTGAAGGCAAGCATTAAGTCTGCCTCTGCACATCTACATCTGTGTTGGTTCTGCAGTGCTAACTGGAGTGAAGTAGGATAAACATTCCTTCCAAAATTATATGCTTTCTGAAGTAGAACAGAGAACCAATTGTGAGGTGAATGCTTCTAAATGGATGGCATATTGAATTAATTCTGAAGTGCAAAGCCAAAACAACTGGTTTGAAAGTAGCTTAATTTACTGGTGTAATGTGAGTTTACTCTGCTTTCAAGAGGGCATTTGCTGATACTAGTCCATATGCAGAAGAGTTTTGGAATATCTTGAAGGGCAAGGGATGGTCATATCCCGTGTTGTAGATGGTGCAACTTACTGGGTGTGAACAAGAGTTGTCTGACATAGTGGTCAGAGTAGAATCAGAGGGAAGAACTAGGGATGACAGTGTGTAGATGACTACGCAATTAACTGATAAGCCTGGTCTTATCGGTTAATCCTGTTGAGTACACGCATTTCCCCTCCCCCTTGCTGCCTCTGTATAGAGAGGCAGTAGTGTGGAGGGTGAGGGGGTGGGAGGGAGCCGATATGTGTGAGGAGCTGGCTCTCTGTGGGTGCTTCCTCCACGGACCCGTGTGCTCCCCTTGCTGCCTCCTACAGAGGTGGGGGGCAGGCAGGAACGCCTGCCCTGCCCCTGTTTGCGGAGGATCGAGCTCCCTGCAGTTGGGGTGCTGCTGTGGAGCAACCTCTGTCCGCAGGAAGCTTGGGTACCTCATGGACAGGGACTGCTGCCACCCTGCATTGCTGCCTCTATATGGGAAGCAGCAGCAGGGCTGCGGGAAGCTGGTTTTTAAACTCGTTCTCCTCGCACACTGGCTCCCGTCTACCACGCCATGCTGCTGCCTCTGATACAGAGGCAGCAATGAAGGGTGGCAGGGGGCTCCCTGGGAATGGGGCCAGGAGCACACTGGCTGCCAGCCCCACTCCCAAAGACTATTGAATAGTCATGTAATCACTAAAATTTGGTGCAGTTACATGACTGTTCAATTAATCGCTGCCTAACATCACTAGCAAGAGCCAGGTGACTTGTGTTCAGAAAACAAACCAGTGGCCAGAGTCAGGAATCTGGAAGAGTTCTGAGGGAGATAGGAGCAGGTGTGGGGTTGGAGCAAGGGCCAGTTCAGGAAGCTGGTCTGGAACAGCTGCGGACATGGAATGCATTGAGCTTGCTGTTGCTACAAGGCTTAGATGGTGGTCTGTTGGCCCTTCAGTCCAACCAGAGAGTATAGTCTCATAGGGAGAGGTTTTGGGGCCCTCTGAGCCCTGTTGGGTTGCTAGGCAACTGGAACTGGAGCCATCAGTGTTTTTGATGGATTATTTCTCTCCGTTCTGAACTCAATGAGCTTGCTTAATATGATTGAAAAGCAGTGAAGATGTAGGCTAACACATTTCAAAGCCTTATTAGCGACATCATATTTTAGGCTAGAGGGGAACCTTGGTTCTACAGTAAGGGGGTGCTACAGGGGGGGGGAGGGTGTGTTATGTGAGCATGTACATAAGTATAAAATACCTTTCAGACTACATTGTTGAAGCTTGCACCAGCCATGACTGCCCACATTTAATTTACAGACTGGAATAATATTGAAGATTTTCTATATTAGAAGCAGGTACATGCAGTGGTATTGCGATTAGTTTAATTGGCACCTGAAGATTCTTCTAAAATAATATTAGATGAAACTCTGTCATCGTAGCCAATTAGTCTGAAACATAAACGTGTAAGGTCCACCCCATATGTTAGTGAAAAAACATTGCTTCGTTCTACAGCTGAGTGTGCAAATATTTATCACCCCGTCTATCTTAAGTTATCCTCTTTTGCCTTCATAATTTATCAGATAAACTTTGAACTTAACTTTTCCCTGTCACTATCTGCCCCATATCCCATTTTTCCCAACCTCTTGGCTAAAGCACTCCATTTTAACTTTCTCTTAATTCCAGCGGGTTCTGGGCAACTGTTCTTCCATTGTTACCATTATCATTAAGTAATAAAACAGACTTGCATGTGCCACCATTCCATTTACTCCACTGCATAATTGGTCAGTTGTCAGCATTCAAGTTGGGGAGGAGGGGGGCGGAGAAGGGAGAGAATAAGGAAATAGAGACTTAATGAATTTATTAACACTTTCTGATTGTTCATCTTTAATACTTTGTTGGCAAAATGTTTTGTTTTGGTACTACATTCTGTATGTTGGTATCCTTCATTTCTTTCTGGGGCTATGGTGAAGAGAGAGGACTCTCCCTGCTCTTTCTCCTCACCTGGGCTAAGGGGAAGAGGTGTCTCCTCCTATTGAGGCATTCCTCTCCCCAAGCCCTGGACCTCTTTCCCTGCTGCAGCCCTGAGTGCCTGCATGGTGCTTGATAGGCAGCTGTGTGGCTGTGCAATTTAGAGGGAATGTAGTCCAGAGGCCTGTTGTGCTTGACCCTCGAGTACAAGAATAAGGCTCACTTGAGTATTTTGAGCACAGAAGGGACGCTATGTTGGTCATACCGGTGTCACAACTGTAGTATGCTCGTATGGGGCTGTTATGTTATTTCTTGCCTTTGTCTTTGCTGGATTCTCTCTTGAAAGCCTTAACAAAAGATTTGCTTTCTTCAGAGTGCAAACTCGTGGTGGTGTTGTAAACCAGATAAATCTCCTGTCCTTTGGTTTTCGGATTGATTTATATATTTGGCCATATCTCATACTTGTTCCTATTTCTCAGGTGATTGTTCTCCTGCAGTCATCAAGGGCAGTGGATCAGAAGCTTGATATTCCAGGTCATATATAACTAGCCATTTCTCATTTAGGAAAATTGGGGAGTTAAAGGCAGTGTCAAACATACTGTCAGGCTTTGTCTAGCGCAGCCACGGCAGCACGTAAAACTGCAAGAGTGGCCAAGGCACGAGGTCTCCCTGCGCTTTATGTAAACCACTTCTGTGACAGGAGTAGCTGCCCCCAGCGCTGTATGTAGCCTGGTTCACACGGGCACTTTACAGCCCTGTAATTACTGCGCTCAGGGGGAGGGGGGAGGTGTTCTTTCACACCCCCTGAGCCAGAAAGTTACCGAACTGTAAAGTGCCAGTTTAGACTTGACCTTCCATTCCCTTTCCATTGGAAAAGTCTGTGTAGCTTTTAAACTTTTTGTTTAGGCTGCCTGAACTAGCTTGACTCCCTTGTTTCATATTTTTAAAAGCTTCAAAGGGGTAGCGGAGTTAGTCTGTAATAGGAAAAACTTAAACAAATAGTCTTTAAAGTGCTACTAGACTTAACAAAATATGTAGATGGTATCATGAGCTTTTGTGGGCATAGCCCACTTCTTCAGATAACACTTCTTCAGTCATCTGAAGAAGTGGGCTGTGCCCACGAAAGCTCATGATACCATCTATATATTTTGTTAGTCTGGTAGCACTTTAAAGACTATTTGTAGTTTTTTAAAGTTTTTCTTGTTTCATATTAACTGGCTCAAAATGGGAATGCCTGTAGGGCAGTGTTCTTAGTCTTCGGAAATGTGTTAGTCACTCAGCCAGGAAACCCTTCAACCACTGGGAGAATCTCAGTGGGGTGGCTGTGTTAGTTTTGTAAGTTGAAAAACGAGTAGTCCTGTGGCCTCTTAGAAACTAACAAAAAAATATACAGTATCAAGAACTTTTGTGGGGAAAACCCACGTCAGATGAACTGGAGTGGAAAACCACTGGGAGAGGGCATTCAAGCCTGTCCTTGTACAAAGCTGAGTGCATTCTTGGGTGTAGATAGGAAGCCTTAGTGAATGAGTCATACGTATGGGAACCTAATCTCATCTTTAAACTGGGAGCTTGTAATTGTTTGAGTAGTACTTAGCACAACAGGATCTCAATTCTGATTAAGTGTCTGGGTGCTACTGTGACACAAACAACAACCTGTCATATATGCTTTTATTTTATTTAAAAGTGGGATGTGTTTGCCTGGTTTGAATTGTGCTTCATGCACTCTCATAAGGTACATTCCCCTTAGTTCTGTTTGTGCTGCTTTATAGATAACCTGTCTGAAAAAAGTACATCTTACTTTCTAAAGAAAAATGTGCTGCACTTTAGCTTCTTACAATGTTTTACTTTCAGTGAGGTTATAACATTGATTGGCTTAGTCCACAAGGCAGAATCAGTGCTAGAATGTTCAGTTCCCTAACAGTACTAACTGTACTTGTACATGATGTTTGTCTAGCAGACTTTGTGCATTAGAACTAACCCAGTCTGGTGTCTATACAGTAATTTGGAGTAACTCCCGCAGTCCTGGTTGACAGGCTCTAAAATTAGCTGTAGAAACAGAACTTATTGCATCTCAGGCTGTAGCTAGGGCTCAGAAGCTTATGGGATGTAATGAAATCATCCCTCTTTGAGCCTGTCACTATAAGGTCATGTCTCCACTTACTGGAGGATCAACACTTTGGCGATCGATCTTCTGGAGTTTGATTTAGCAGGTCTAGTGAAGACATGCTAAATCTAACGTTTAGGGTACCCCATTAGCACTGATACGCTTCACCGTTGTGAAGAGTAAGGTAGTTGACGGAAGTGTTTCTCCTGTCACTCTCCTGCAGTGGAGACTGCACCAAACTCGACTTAAGGTATGTCTACACCAGCTGCATTATTTACTAACTATATTAAATTTTGATTGACAGCAAAAAAAAAAAAGGAAGCGCGGCCCCCTTAAATGCCGCTCCTCTCACCTGCTGCTCCCCCTGCCAAGTGTGTATGCTGAGCTGGGAAAAAAATGGCAGCCGGCCCAGTGCTGCAAACCCCTCCCCTCCCCAGAAGACAGCTGCCAACCCAAGGGGGTCGTGACCCATGGGTTGCGCACTGCTGGTGTACCCTATAGACACTGGTGGGCAAATACTGTCCCATGCGCCACAACCATTTCCCCGTGGTAGGTCTCCACTGCTATATTTACCTGCACCTGCGCAAGTACAGGCAAATGTACCTTCCACTGGGCACTGATTGGTGTTCTGGGCCAATGGGAGCTGCAGGAAGTGGTGTCTAGGTTGGCACTGATTCCTGCGGTTCCCATTGGCAGGGAACAGCAATCTGCGACCAGCAGGAGCTGCAATCACCTGTACCTTCAGGTGCAGGTAAATATAGTGCCAGTGGTCTGCCAGGGGCTAACCCTGGTGAACCACCACCATTTTATTGCCCTCCCCTGCTATAGACTTTGTTGCTAGATGTATACATGTATGTTTACCTATATTAAATCACTTGTTTGTTCAGAAGCTTCAGGGGGTAGCCGAGTTAGTCTATAAAGTGCTACCAGACCATTTGTTGTTTTTTAATTTTATCCAGTACAGACTAACAAAACATGTAGATGGGATCATGAGCTTTCGTGGGCACAGCCCACTTCTTCAGATGACTGGTCATCTGAAGAAGTGGGCTGTGCCCACGAAAGCTCATGATCCCATCTTCATGTTTTGTTAGTCTATAAAGTGCTACCAGACCATTTGTTGTTCGTTGGCACCCAGTTTACCAAGTGACCCAGATTGCTCTGAATCAGTGACCCTGGCCTCTTCATTGTTTGCCATTTCACCCCAATTTTTGTGTCATCTCTGCAAACTTTTTATCAGTGATTCTATGTTTTCTTCCAGGTTGTTGATAAAAATATTATAGCATAGGACCAAGAACCGATCCCTACCGGACCCCAAAGATACATATACACCTGCTCCATGATGATTCCCTGTTAATAATTGTCTTTTGAGGAGTATCGGTTAACCAATTTTAAATCGTTTGTATTTTTAAGCCTTTGGATATTATTTTTGTGTTCCTGTGTTTTATTAAAAGCAATATAATGCAGATGCAATATAGTTAGACTTCAGTAAGGTATTTGACTTTTTGCCATACTACATTTTGATTTATCAACTATGCTTGTAATTGTCTTAAAAATCAAGTTAGTCTAACTAAAATCTTTTTTTCATAAATTCATGTTGATAGGCATTGTTTATATTGCCCTCTTTCCGGTGTGTGGTTGTTTTTTTTTTTTTTTTTATTATTATTATTATTATTAATAGCATCCCATATCAGCCAATTCATTATCTTGCTTGGGAGTTTATGCCACCTTGACGTGAAGAAAACTTGCATTGTAAGAATGGAAGAACTGTTTGCATGCAGTCTCTTGACATAAGTAGCTTTCCAGAGTTGTGGTAGTCCTATATTTCCTTACAGTGGAAGTTTGCCTCGCTCATCTCTAGGTTGAAAATGAAAAAATGGCTTTCTGAAGAAAAAGCATTGCTGTGGTTCATGTTGAGTTTTCTTCAGATTAACTATGAGGTTTGCTGGCCTTTCACCTGGTTATCTTGGTAATGGAAACTTACTGCTTCAGACTTCCTCATACTTATCACTTACTACCTCTTCTGTTTAAAACTCCAAGTTTCATTACAAGATGGTATCTTGTCAGAATAAACTGCATGTTTGGTAAGTTGTTTTGGTTTTTATTAACTATTTAGAGGACCTTTCAGTGAGGCTGCGTGAATTTATGAATCTCTAGTTTTAAGGTTGTGTGGTGGTGGTCTAATTTTGCTATGTTGGAAGTGAAGGTGAACATTTTGTGTAAGCTGTTGAGAAACAAAATATATCCTCTGTAATGGAGCACCTCTTCTTGCCATTTAGAAGCATTCTGTTCAACAGTGTGATTTCATAATGATGTGTGATCCCCTTATCAACCAATTCAATATGTAGGACTGCACCTGAACCAAATAAAAGGAGAATCTAATTCTAACCTAATTAATATTGAAATTCATTAATATGGAGATATATCTGTCTCAGAACTGGAAGGAACCTTGAAAGGTCATTGAGTCCAGTCCCCTGTCTTCGCAGCAGGACCAAGTACCATCCCTTATCAGACTGTTGTGAATGTTTCTCATAAAGTTGAGTCATAATACAGTAATTCCTCATTTAACACTATAGATATGTTTCAGAAAATGATCGTGTTAAGTGAAAATGTGTTATGCGAGGTCAATTTTCCCATTGAAAATAATGGAAAAGGTGGGGGGTTGCATTTCAAGCGGCGGTGTCTGTTGGGACCAGGACATAAGGTTGGGGGAGAAAGGGGACTGGGTTACAGTAGGGAGGGGAGGTGTTTGGCTCTGGGGAAGGGAGGGGGATTGGGTTGGGAGTATGCCCCTGTGATGGGTCTGCTGGGACCCGCACTGCATCGGGGGTGGGGTGGGGGTGTCACCGGGGAACAGCGTGGTGAGCGGCGAACCCTCCGCTGCTTTGCACGGAGGTCGGGGAAGCCCCGTGCAGCCACCAGCAACGGGCCAGCTGGGGAAATTGTGTTATTCCGGGAACGGTCGTGTAATAAAAAAAATTCCCTAAAAAAAACAAAAAAAAACTGTGCTATCGCGAAAAAAAACGTGTTAAGCGGGCACGTGTTAAATGAGAAATTACTGTATAGAGCTGTTTTAGCCCATTTTGGGAGAAGTGATTTTCTTCTGCTCTTGTTTATTCAGCATTGCTAGAAGGATTTGTTGAATGTTCAAATACTGTAAAAATAAGCTCTCTGATCTGTGCTGACTGAATTAAAATATTCTTCGTTTCATTTGTGCCACATTTAATGTATTCTACGCCTTTAGAAAAAGCAAAGTTCAACATTTGGGTTTACCAGTTAGCTTGCCGTTGCCTGTGCAGAGGATGAATTCCTATGGTATGGGTATGGAAGAATAGAATACAGAGGCTGAGAAACTCTGTGGACCTGAATACTGGGGTTGCCCTTAATTAGCAGCAAACAGGAGAAATCTATCTTGAACCTTTTTGGGAGGGAGAGAAGCATGTCAAGGGATTGTGTGCATCCTTCCAGCAAAAGGATAAAGACATATAAGATGGACAGAGGAAAATCAGTTCTCCCAGAATGGATGACTGAAAAATAACAAGGTCTTTATTATGACTAAACATTAAGAGACAAACTTGCAGAACATTCTGACTCTGAAATTCATTGTTATATTAGGTTATGATTGCATGCTTTTCACTTGTATATGTGCATACATTTTATTTTTATACTTTAAGGTACTTGAAATATGTCTCAGGTTGATTTTGCAGAAAAATAAGTAATTTTACTTAGTTCACAGGGAACAAAGCTAGCTCTCTCAGATGATTCTCTGAAAAGGATGTGTTTAGGAATTGAATTACCTCTTCCTGACAGGGATATGACACAGGATAAAGCATTATGGCTGCTTCTCTCCATTTATCTCCCCAACCCTGTACGGTCACCACCCCACAAGTTGCTGCTTCCTCCCCCAGCCATATTCTCCAACTTAGTAAATTGGCCAGTATTCTGAAAAAGCATTTGACTTGATGAAAACAATCAAAGGCCAAACATATTCTGCCTAAAAATTGTAGAAAGGGTCTAAATACAGACACGGAAGCTGAGAGAACAGTAGTATCTTTATTTGATGGTGTCTTTTTGCTTTAAAAGACCAAGTTTTAAAAGAAACATAGCTTTGTTTATGTTGGGCTACATGAATGATTGATGCCATAGATAGGGTAATGGCTTTGCACTTTGGGGCACTTGGAGGAAAACAAATGTGTATGTAGTTGATTTCAGAACATGGAATGTGTATTAAACTTTCATACCCATAATTTTGTAAACACTGCTGATATATTTTTGACTATTTTTAAAAAATGAACTGGTTTTTTTGGCTTCCTTGTTGGCCGTTAATAGAACCTACTGGCTTTTTGAGAGACTGAAAAAAAGCTAACTTTGAGCTCAGAAATGGATTGGTACAAGCTTACTCAAGCATGTCGCCTTTAAAATGGCGAGATGAATTATTAAAGAAAAAATCAAGTTATGCATTCTGTTAACAGGTTATTCTTTACAAGGAAGCAAAATCTGACCTATATGCCATTTTTTTAGAGTTGCAGGAGTATGTAACTTCATGTTAATCATTGGTCAAAACAAAACTTAAAGTTCAATGTGCTTAGCAATAAAATTCAACTTGAATGTCTAACCAGCTTTAAACACTTCATCCCAGAGCTCTGCAAGCTAGATGGATAGTGTGTGTGTGTGTGTGTGTGTGTGATTGCATGTATATGTATGTGTAAGCATGCAGAAGTGTGAAAATTAAAGATACAATAGTTACATGTGATTCGGTGTTAGAATTTTTAATGTTTTGTGTGTTCTAATGATACAAAATTTAAAGCAAAATATTGTATATGATAGCTCAGTTAATGTATTTCAACTTCTGGATGTTAAATTCTGAGGCCTGTTCCAGAATCTAGTAACAGAAGTTCTCTAATATTGCAGTATGGGAGACATGAGTTCAGTGCCAGGTTTCATTCCATGCCAGGGCTGGATTCAAAGAGCTTAGGGATAGCACATCCAGTCCTGTGGAAGGGAGTGGCTTTTGTTGCTCAACTGCAACTCTTAAATTAAGGAGTGGCACTGGCTGGCATTTTAAGAAGACCTTGCAGGCTCTGCTGCATATTGGATAAAACATTCCACAGAGCAAGGAGGATTAAAAAGGTAAGAGAATTCCTGTGTGGTGTGGGATTACCTGGTATTTCTAAAGGAAGAAGGGATAGCTTTGCAGTGAGGGCTTTTATTTGTTACGTGAGAAATGTTTGTGGTACCTGTATAGTTACAACATTGATGGGAGCTGAGTTGAAACCTGCCCGGGGTTAGGAATGCATTCCCTTTAAGAGGAGCTGAATTAAATGTGACATAGGAATGGCAGACTGGATCTGATTCAAAGTCGATTTAATCCAGTGTCCTGTCTCTAGATGTTCAGAAGAACATTCAAGAATCCCACATTAGACAGATCAGGGATAATCTGCCACCTGCATTAGTTCTCATCATGGTCTCTAATAGATGGAGACCTGAACCATGTGATTTAATAGTCCTTTCAGAAGTTTTGTTAGTACGTAGTAACAGCTTTGAATAAATTTGTGTGTGTCAGTGCTGATAGAATGACTGACTTTCACCTAACAATATTTGTGTATGCCGCTTTTGCTTAGTCCAATCTAGAGATTAAAAGACTCATTGGGTCCCTTCTCCCGTGTCTGTATATGGTTGTGCCCTTTTTTTTGCTTAGGCCTATAGATTTAATTTCCAATAGACACATTGTGATGTCGTGGTAGTCCTGATTAAAATTTTGAAAAAGCACTCTTACTTTGTTAAATTAAAAACTATGTTTCTTGGAAGTAATGCAGCCCAGAAGGAAAATCATTCACTGCTGTCTCTATAAACTTGAGAACACCTATGTCTACAGCTTGTTTAGGGTTATGTTTCATACAACTTGTAAAATCTCAAGGTTGTTTCAGAATGTCCCCAGGTATGTGACTTGTAAAATCTGAGCTTTGGCTTAATTGTAAGGTACAGGTGTAAAGATGGCTACAGTAGAAAAGTTGGTTCTGTTTTCCTCCTTGTTCAGTATCTTTAACAGTATATTAATGCCTTGTTCACCAGTCTCCTATGGTTACTTGTATGCATGAATATTTGGAAGATGATCAGGGTTCCTTTCTCTTCATAAAATTCTTGAAAACTGCTGTGCCTCCGCCCATTTTTTCATACTTTTTCAAAGAGACGTTATTAAGGGCACCAGAACAAACTCTCTCTCTGTGTAAGATAGGAAATATGGCAAGAGACCGCCCTGGCTTAACCAGGGACTCTTCAGTGATCGAAACTCTTCAGTGTAGAAACTCAAGAGAGTCCTACAAAAGGTGGAAATTGTCACATTAGAAAGGATGAGGATAGATAGATAAATAACACAACACATGCATGTAGGGACAAAATTAGAAAAGGCAAGACAGAAACTAAATTTATTCTAGCAAGAGAGATAGAATAACAAAAAATACTCTACAAATATGTTAGAAGGAGGAGAAAGACCAGGGACAGGGTAGACCTGATATTCAATGGCAGGGAGAGAGGAGAAGAATAACAGAAAATGTGGAAAAGGCAGAAGTGCTAAGAAACGTTTTTTGTATCAGTTTTCACCAAAAAGGTTAGTAGCAATTGGATGTCCAATACAGTGAATGCCAGTGAAAATGAGCTAGGGTCAGAAACCAACAGGTAAAAAGTACTTACGCTGGATGTCTTCCAGTTGCCAGGACCTGAAGAAATACATCCTAGAATACTTAGGGAAGTGAGTGAGCCGATATCTGAGCCATGAGGGATTATCTTTTTTTAAAAGATTCTAGAGGACTGGAGAAGGGCAAATAGAGTGGCAATCTACAAAAAGAGGGAATAAGGTCAACCCAGTGAATAACAGACCAGTCAGCTTAACGTCAATATTTGAAAAAATAATTGAGCAGATAATTAAGCAATCAGTATTTGAACACCTAGAAGACAATACAGTGATAGGTAATGGCATGGATTTTTCAAGAACAAATCTTGTCAAACCAACCTAATTTCTTTCTTTAACAGGGAAACAAGTCTTATCTCTTGGAGGAAGTGGTAGATACAGTAAATGTTGACTTCAGTAAGGCTTTTGATGCTGTCTCACGTGGCCTTCCCATAAAGAAATTAGTGAAATACAAACTGGACAGCGTTATTATAATTGGTTGGAAAACTGTTCCGAAAGTAGGTCAGTAGTTCATACTCAAGCTGGAAGGACATATCAAGTGGGGTCATGCAGGGATCAGTCCTCTTCCATATTGTCATCAATGATTTTGATAATGGTATATAGAGAGTACATTTACAACCCTTTCAGCTTGGTATCCTCTGCAAACTTTGTAAGTGCTTTGGGGAATTGGTTCATTTTAAATGCTAATCCTAACAAACTGCCAAAATGGTCTGAAGTAAATAGGATGGAATTCAATAAGGACCAATGCAAAGTGCTCTGCTTAGGAAGGAGCAACTGGTTGCACACATACAAAATGGGAAATGACAGGACTACTGCAGAAGGAGATCTGGGAGCCATACTGGACCAAAGCTATTGGGTGTGTGGTCTGGGTGGAGGGTGTGTGGAAGGGAGCTGGAGGTGGGGATGCAGGATGGGGATGGGTGCACCTACCTGGTGCAGCGCCACCCCTGGAATAGCTTTCAGAATCCAGTGCCACTGGCAGGAATCCAGGTCAATGGGAGCAATGGTGGAGTCTGCAAACAAGCACGGGACAGAAATTCCCTTTGCTGCTGTTCTGCTGCAGAATCACTTCCTGCTCCTGCCAGGTAGAACCCCTGGGCCAGATGCAACTGGTGAGTTGTGTGCAGGGATTTGGAGCAATCAAACTTTTGAATTGCTCTGCTCCAGCTCCGCTCTGGCACCAATACTGACTGCTCCAGCTCTGCTCTGTGCTCTGTCTCAAATTAATTTTTAACTATAAATTTTTATTTATAAATTGCAAGTTAGTTTTTCTATGAAATTTTGCGGTAAAATATTCGAAATATTTTCCAAGTTTTTAATTAATATATCAAAAACGCTTTAATATAGCTATATCAATGAAATTTGGTATGTGCCTTAGCGCTAGTATGTGCTATCGTTGTTTTACAACATTAGTTGATGGGAATTAACGAGGCTACACGTTACAAGGTTGAAAATAAACACATACTTATCTAACTAATCTACATGAGTATGTACTCGCCTATCCTTGGCACAAGGGTGGGAGCAGTCTTCAGTGTTGCCAGATGTCTGATAATTATCTGATTCTTTAATAAAACATATCTCCAAAAAACTTTGTAATTTTGTATCTGTACATTAAATCTTGATTTAGTCTGAAGTGAGAATAACTGTGACATATTATGTAAAGTGGTAAAGTAGATGTTAATATCAATTGTTATACAATCTGAAACTTTTTGGCACCTTTAGGACTTTCTTGATAAAATATCATTCATTTTGGATTGAAAATGGAAAACAAACAAACAAAAAAAACAAAACTGGAGCAGTCAAGATTTTCTGTGCTCCAGCTCCCGGCAAAAACCTGCAGCTCCACTGCTCCGCACTCCAGCTCCGGGCTCCACTCCAAAGCTCTGGTTGTGTGGATCTAGGCCGCAAGACTCAGGTTTTCTCGCTCCACCAGCTGGCACTGGTGCTCCAGTAATGTGCCGGGGAGGGGAGGGGGAATGCCAAATCTCAGTTAACCTTTTACATCCCTAAATGAACTTGTCAAAGTAGCTAAGAAAGGTATAATGACACTATGGCTGGAAGTAGATATTAGACAAAATCAGACTGGAAAGAGGGCTTACGTTTGTAACAGGGATGGTACTTAACCATTTGTGAGCTTACCAAGATTGGTTGTTCCTCAAAATAAGTCCCAGAGCAGATCTTTTAGTAAAAGTTTTGTGGCCTATGCTATATAAGAGGTCAGACCAAATGATCACAGTGGTGTCTTCTGGCTTTGGAATCTTAAGAATTCATTGTTACAACATTGGGTCAATGAATGAATGTATGGGTCATAAATGACCAGCTCTTTAGCACTCTTTACTGACTGATGGTACTATTTAATGGTAGATTTGGTAGAGCCAGGAAATGGAAATTTATGTGCTATGTTGGGAAGAGCAGATTATGTAAACCTATTAAACTATCACTTTTGAAGTCTTCAGTGATATATTTAACTGCCTCAAAACACGCACTGCTTATAAATGACTTTCCTATAGTTTTATCTTTGTCATATATTTCCTAAAACTTCTTATTACTTAAAAGTGCATTCCTTTATGGAATGGTGCCTTTTTTTTGGAACATGGGTTTTTAGAGGTGCGCCTGGAAGCAACATAATGAAAAAAGTGTTCTTTTTGATGTGCATTCAGGAAGAATGGTGGCACAACACTTTGAGTGGAAAACTCCATGGACATGAATTCTCAGTGTGAGGAAAGTAGAAGGATAAGATTTTACTGAACACTGATCTAGCATGTCATCTGCACACACTATAAAATACCCCCTCTATTGAGGAGATGAAGGCAGAGGCAGTGTATCAGGTTAATAAACATTTGATCATTTCTTCTATGCTGAATATCATTTGGTACAAAACAAGAGTCTTCCAGTTCAGATTAACACAAAGTACACCCTTTCTTAGTCAGATGTAGCTCAATTTGAAGCCAATGAGAAGACATCAGCTGAATTCCAAGAGAATTTGATCAGGCCTTTAACTTGGTGGCAGTCTTAGAAGAACAGCATGTGTTCCTGTAAGAGTGGTTATTGCAGTTCCTGCCTAGGAGGATACTAGTATTTCAGATGGTAGCAAACTGATAAGCTCACTAATTTGAATTACCACTATTGTATTATTTCTGCTCCTCTGTTCGGTACATAGAACTTTTTAACCTCATGTTCATTTGAAAAAAAAGGGGCAAATATGCTACAATGTAATACAAAGTTCACCTTGCCCCTTGCGAACAATAGGCATTATCAAAAATATCTTACTGTCTGAACTAAGTTGTGATTTGTTTGAAAATTCAGTATAATTACACATGTTGGACCTTACTAAAGTTTTTAAAAAATGGTTTCATGTTTCTATGTGAAATTCAGTAAGTGCAGCTATATGCAATACTTGTGCTGCTTAGGTAACAAAGCATAAGATTTAAGTGAACTCCACTAGTCTAGAATGTCATGTGGCACAAACTATAAAATATTCCCTCTATTTAGGAGATGGAAAAAGTCTGAGACCTTTTTTTCTCATGGGCACACCAGCGTGGGTACATCATTAGCACTATGTGTTGTTTCATGGCTTAGTACTTTTGTTCATGTGTATGCTTAAAAATATGCCAAGAAAAGCTGAATGCAGCATAAAAAAATTTAAGTGTAGCATTTAAAGCTTCAGTTAACCAGATCTCTTGAATTGGTGTGCTGAGCCCTATCCATGACTTGAACTTTCCCTCTTTTGTGGAGAGTTTCAAAACATCTCTGAATGGAATGATACTTTTATAGTAGGGATGTAAGCGACTAGTCGATTACCTGATAAGCCTATGCTCCATCAGAGAGAGGAAGCTAGTGAGGAAGAGCAGGAGCTGGTGCTGGGGGGAGCTGGGTTTAGCCAGTTCCCCCCAGCACCGTCTCTGCTGGAGGGAGAGGCGGGGGAAGCGGAGGCGTAGTGGTGGCAGGAATCAGCTGTCCCAGCTAGTTCCTAGTCCCAGATGCTGCGCCTCTGCTCTGGCAACTCTTACTACTTTTAAAAAGCAGAGCTGCAGCATTGGAGCCTGGCTCTTAATACATTTAAAAGACAGAGCTGCAACGGGGTTAGCTCCTGGGGCTGGGAGCTAACACGGCTGTGGCTCTGCAGTTTTCCCCCCTTATCAACTAATCAAAGAGTTGATGGAAATTCCATCGAATACTTGATTAGGTGATTAAATGCAGTTTAACATCCTTACTTTATAGTGGTTTGTTTAAGGAGGGGCAAAATACCACCACAGTATAAAGCACCATCCTCTGATGACTTTAGATATCATGATGGAAACCTTAATTAAGCAGTGATTAGTTCAGGTAGTTTTCACTATAAAGTCGTGTGTGACTATCCCATGTTTCCAACCACAAGCCCTTTCATTACAATTTATTTCTCAATTATTTCCTGGCATTCTTCGCTGCCTGCCCCCTTTGCATGAAAGAGCCTTGCACTTGTCTGGAAGGGCACCTCGCATTTTCAATTGAAGTCTCTCCTGAAGAAAACTACAGAGACCTCTATGCTTGAAAACAAAATAGGGTATGTAAAATAAACCCAGTTCAGTATCTGTTAATATCACTGTATATTAGTTACTTGCCTGCCCACTGTTTTGATTACTTTTCCTGTGAGTTTTAGCAGCAAGGATCATACTTTTTCAAACTGTAAGTTCTTTCGGGCAGCGGTAATACTGGGAGTGCTGTTGGAAATCCACAGTAATAAAATAAAAAGTCAAAACCTAAGCTTGAAAAGGCATATAAATCCTCAAGCTTTTGGTTGTGAGGCATCCTAAGTATTGAGATAAGGGGGTTTATAACGGCGTTTTCCCTGCCAGTAAGGGAAACGGTGTATTCCCTGCTAGTTGTTATACAATAACAACCTCTTCCAAGTTTCTTCCTTTGGAGCATGTGACATACTCTGCTGTCAGAGGCAAAGTTCTGGATCAGATAAACCACTTGTCTGCTTCTAGAATGGACCTCTGGCTCTCCTAATGATGTTCAAGTCTTAAATGCAGGTAAAGTGAGTCCATCCGTTACGTCAGCTATCGAAAACAAATGGAATAGGCATAATATGATCACAATAGTACAAACCTGTGAGAAATTGACTACTTTCTGAACAAACTACGAGCAGTGGGAGTCTCCGCTACAATAACTTCACCTAAAGTGGTTGCATGAAAAGGCACAGTTGACACCTGTGGTGGCAAAACAAGTTTCAATGGGATCTTTCTCAAACCTGTTTTTACTTGTAGCACCTACAAGAAGCAAGTCAGGCCCCAAGCAAAGTTTAGCTGGGCATAGGGCAAACTCATAACAATGAGCTGCTGTTCCATCCCACACAGAGGCAGCAGTGCAAACATACTCACCAAGATGATACACAACAGTTAAATTCAAATATTCACAATTTCAAATAAAATATGAATTTTATTTCTCATAAAGAAGGGCTTGTGGCCCTCTTGCCGGGCCTCTCCTTGGTAAAGTGTGTCCATTTCCCCTGTAAACTTAAAAAAAACCCAAATGGTCTGGTAACACGTTATAGACTAACAATACATGTAGATGGTATCGTGAGCTTTTGTGGGCACAGCCCACTTCTTCAGATAAAACTCCAGTCATCTGAAGAAGTGGGCTGTGCCCACGAAAACTCATGATACCATCTACAATACATGTTTTATTAGTCTATCAAGTGCTACTAGACCATTTGTTGTTTTTTCTAAGTTTATCCTGTACAGACTAACTTGGCTACCTCACGAAGCTTCTGAACATGCAGTTCCCTATATTCACTCACTCTAGGAGCCTTAATCGTGCACTAGGATGGCTTACTTGGGGAGGAGAGTTCTTTCTGTGTTTGTGTCTGCCCCCAATAAGCTTGCAGCCTAAGACAAGATATGTGGCTACAGGCAAATGGGGGTACAAGGAAACAGGGAGATAATATTGGTCAGTATGACAGACTGGTCTTAGCACACAAACAGCCAGTTACTACAGTTTCTGTAGGCATCACTGCAAATGAGGGTATCTTAGGAAAGGTTTGAAAGGATTCTTTTCATTGTTGGTGAAAACCTTTTTATTTAAAAAAGGCTGGCCAAAATACAGTGCACCAACAAAGCAGTGTTGATCTTTACTGTTAAGTGAAGTGTATCAGACTGCTGTATAAGGTGAATGAGCTGGTAACTTGCATTTTCAGAAACTGCACATAAATTTTAACAGAACACAATATTTTTTTAAGCCAGAGTATTAAGGTTTTAAGTTCTCAACCGTTCCAGACTATGTACTCCTTTCAAGAGTTAAATCTGTCTTGTGTACTCTCAAGTATCACCTCGCTTAACACTACTTCTGTACAAAATCAGACGTGAAAATACATGTCACAACAAAGTGTTACTGAAAAATTGCTTCCTTTCTCATCTTGTCTGCATGAAATTTTAGTCTGCACTGGCTTTGCTAGTGTTTTTTATATAGCCTGTTGTAAAACTAGGCAAATATCTACATAAGCTGATGTATGCCTAGAAGACCTCTGTTTACCCCCAGGAGTACATGTACCTCCTGGTTGAGATTCGCTGGTTTTATTCCTTTGCTGTTGAGAAATCTGGGGGGAGGGAATAGAAATACTTTACATTTAGTACCATATCTATATCTTTCTTGCTGTTTGTGTGTTTTGCTTCCTAATGCACTGGTACTAGATGTGTGAATTATTTGGATAGAAAACTTAATACCAAAATAAATGTTGTCATTTTCAAAATCATACGACCTTGTATTGAAGAGATGAACTTGAAATAGAAATTCTCTGAATCATTTGATATCTCAGCTGGCCCTGATATGCAAATAATCTCTTTGCCTCCTCCTTTTCACTACCCTGGCAGTTACTTATTCTTGCCAGCTTTTGCAGTGGCTGGACTTAGAGCCCTTCATGTGTCGATTTGGCACTAATCTCTGGGAGCCGAACTGTAGAGCTCCCTCCATAAAGCTTTCAGAATTTAACCCAGGATTGAAAAATTGTCCAGACTTCTGCCATCTAGAGACTGACAGTTCTTTCATGTTTGGGAAATGATGATCGAACATCTTCAAAGAGCATTTATATTTGCATAAGTAAAACACTTTTTCCTTTTTTTCCTATTTTATTAGGACGAGTCTCGAATCCTCAGAGTTAAGGTTGTTTCTGGCATTGATCTAGCAAAAAAGGACATCTTCGGAGCCAGGTATGTGTGTTACTTCAAGATTTGTTTAAAATTATAGTATGAGTATCATAGCAATTGTATAGCCGTTAATAGACACACAGAAAGATTCTGTGATGTGATTGCAACCAGTGTAAATTGTGGGATTTCTGTTAATAGGCTATTAAGCAATTCAGTCTTGCACCCTCTGGAATATACTCTCCTTCACCTCTGAATAGTGTTTCCTGGTTTGTTTCTGCCTCTGCTATAGGTATCACATAGAGACAATTCAAGCTTTAGTAGTGGTTTTAAATACTGTATTTAAAATGACTTCTCCCCTCAGCTCCTTGCCTTTGCCCCTCTTAAAATCAGAGGGACTGAAGGATACAGTAAATTGCTTCAGTTTCTGATAAAACACCACTCCTCCTATTGGTTCTAGAGCAGCTGTGCTGGTGTTAGATACAGAAGCCTGATAGCATTGTTATGCTGTGATTTATTGTTTTGTGTGTGTGTGTGTGTGTGTATGGAGGCACTAGGGACAGGGCAGTCAATCTTATCCAGGTGTCACAGGTACAGATCCTGTGCACTGTATAAAAAGAAAGTGGTGTGATGGGTTTCCCCAACTCAGTCCATGTGGGAGAAAGCTAGGAAATGCTAACTTGAAAAGAACATGGAACAGATCATGCTGATGTTTTTGCCACATAGGAAGCCTTCGAGCTGCACACCAAGGGCCTGTTTAATAAAATGCATATTTGGTGTAATGTAAAGTGCATAAGGTTGGGGAGACAGCACTTAGGCAGCCAGCTCATAGATTTTTATTTTTTTTTCTTTTCACCTGCTAAGTGTGTCAGGAATCATTGGGCTATAAAAGCTTACGGTTCAGTTAGGGTGAAAATTACAGAAACTTCTCAATTGATGGAGAGAGAGAGCCTGTCAGAAGGCTTAAGCCAATTTTCACACAAGTGGAGGGGAATTGTTAATTAATAGGAAGTGAACAGGCCATTGTCTTCCCTGATGTAACCCCAAACAGGGTGACAGCTGGCGGAAATTTAAGCTGTGATTAGGTGTTTCAGATGAAAAAAGTATGGAAAGGCCACTTGGCTTAGTTACAGAAGTCCTTTTCTTTTTAAAATTATATATTAACATTTTTTGCTCCTAGCCTAAACTTCTAGTGCATACATGAAACTAGTGGTTCTCAATGTTTTGCGGGCCCCTAAGACCTTTCAAATTGAAGTGTGGCTCCCTTTGGAAATCTTAGACATAGTCCATTGACCTCCATGGATCTGCGGACCCGGGGTTGAAAACCATGGTTCTATGGTGCTAACCAGCTTTCACCAGCTCCCTAGATGTAGATTATTGATCTCCAAGGGCCCTTACACTATAGTTTAATCACTGCACTGCCCACGCCAAAACTTGCAGTCCCAAAGTGTGTCCACTAAATATAAAAACTATCTCCCCCCGGAAGTGATATTCCATGAACCACCATGTGAATTAGGACAGGCATGTTTAGGAATTTTTGGAGTGTGCCTAATGAGTTAACGAATCCCAACCTCTGGCAGACCCCTGACAGAGGGAATGAATTCTAAAGCCAGCATCCCTTCACAGAAATAAATCAGCTAGCGACCCCCTTTTTAAGCTCCTTTAAACTGAGTTTGGTTCTAGCTTGAATATCTCTGCTGATTTCAACCATGTTGAATGAGGAGTAAGGTAGTTTCATGATGAATGAGCCCTAAATCATTTAGAGCTTTTTTGGTTAAGACTCATAGCTTGAATTCCACCAGAAAAGTTACCGACAGCCAGTTTAGTGCTGAATATTTTTTTTTAAAGTGGACTGCAACTAACTGTAGCTTCTTAATGTATTAATGAGCTTCCTTATGGATTATTTTGTATTTCTTTAATTATGCCAAACAACTTAAATGCAGTATTGAAGGTTTAATCACCTTTCGATTTATTTTTTTGGGTCGATCTGGCAACAAACATTCCTATGGTAGATGTGTGCAGAATGTGGTAAGACAAAGCCCTTTCTTTCTCCCCTAAAACTGCTGTTTGGAAAAGCTTTTGACTGCTGACTATCAGAAACAAAAAAGCAGCTCATGTTTAGAAGTGATCAGATACATAGTGCTTGCTGAGTAGATTACTAATAGTACTGTTAATAGTGTTGGCTAGCTTTGCTTGCACATCATCCATTAGCATTTATATTATGGGAGGCCTTTCACCTACTCTTACAGCTGAAGGTGAGATGCTGCAGTAGCAAAGGGAAACAAATTCAGGAGAAGGGTGGGGTGGAAAATGGAGAAAACAATTTCAGTTTTTTGTTTTTTGGTTTTTTTAAATAAGACTAGAACTATCTTTTGTTAACGTCACTTTTTTAGCTTTTTAATTTGCCCTCAAACATTTTTGTACTGGTGTATACAATGATTGACTTTGTGTATTTTATTTTCAAAAGTGAAGAAACAAAATCTGGCCAGGTTTCAACTAAACGTTGTCCAAACTTCTAGTTTATTTAAAAAGTAAAATTAGTATTTGGGCCAAATTATCTTGTCTTATAAAGAATGCTAATGTTGGGATGTAGAGGCAAATTTAAAAAAAAAAATGAGGAAAATGAAAAATTGTTTAGCATTCATGTAATTCTTCATGGAATAGATACATGGGAAGTTTTACAGTTGAATCCCTGACACTGTAGTATCTTCTCCATCAGCCAAAACTCTCATATTATAAATATTTAAGATGCCTTAATCAAAAGAAGCTCTGAAGTTAGCTGAAAAATGAATAAACCTCAAAAATCAGTTACACCTTTGAGTTGAAATGCTTGAGCTGTGTGAATTAGCAATGAGTTCTATTGCTATGGCACTTAAATATTTAAGTAAGTTTGTCTCAAATCCAGTAGGGTTTTCATAAAGCTAAATAGTTAAAAACATATGCTGGAGTATGTTTTTAACTTTTTGAAATGGATATTTACTAAAAATGACTTTAATGGCATCATACATTATCAGTTTTTATGAAATGCTTACACTGCTGAGCTAACAAGCTTTTCAGAGAGCTTTTTGTGAGAAGTTTATTTTTTTTAAAAAGGACTTGCATTGTCTGTTGAGTTTTACAGTTATGCTGCTTTAGTCAAATACGATTTTTAAGCTGCCACAAATATCAGTTGCATTCCAGTGTAACTGTCAAGAATACCTCCCCTTAAAAATATCATGTTGATTAACTCAACAAAATTTATCAAGGAGGGATTGAGCTCTACATTACTTATGCTGTAGAAATTACTTTCAAGTAGAACTAGCTGGAGGAGAAGTGTGAAATTCTAAAGACTGTTAAATTTTCTGAAGCATGGCATATGTACGAGACCTCTCCAAAATAGCATTCAAATAGTTGTATCCAAGGTGTTCTTTTGATAGAAGGGAGGAAAAACATGCACACAGCATAACTGTTTGCTATAAAAATGTTTCTGGAGGGGAGTCGTGATGGGATAAGCTTTCAGCACTCTGTCACTGGTTCAAATCTTGTCAGACTTGGCGGCGGCTGAAAGCCATTGACGCTTTTGGCTTTGGAAAGTCTGTGGATGTTCTCAGTCTGGCAGGTGGGTGGTGCATGTCCACAACATGGAAAAGCCTTTTTGGCAGACTCAACAGAGAAATGAACTGAATAGACCCTGTAGCCTGAACCATCCTCTTTCTCATCGATGGGAGACAACACCAGATCTGGAGATCAGTGAAGAAAAGGGGTGAGGTAGGAACAAAGAGGGAGTTCCACAAATTAATTCAGTGTCTTTCTTTAGAAAGATATCTGATAGTGCCTGGTTCTGTTTTGCAGACTTGGGATGTACATTGGTGTGATGGTGCCTGTCTCTTGTATAGCATGCTGAATCCACCCTCCTTGGGTGGAACAGTTTTGGCAGCACAGGAGAGGGGGTTGCTTGTCCTGTTCCCCCGTTTGGGGGGGGGAGGGTGGAAGAGAGCAGGTGGAAGTCCTCTCTCCCTTCCTTATATGTGTTCCAGACATGTGGAGCCTCTACCTCTCCTTCTCCTGGCCACAGGCACCTGGAGGGAAGTTGGTGAACTCTTTCCTCTGGCTCGCCCTGTTGGCTGAGTCCAGCTGTGCCTCAGCCTTTCAGTTGGTGAGTGGAACTCTCTTACCTGGGCAACCCAATACAGAAAGGAAAGTTAAGTCCAAAGCAGACTGCAAGGAGTTACAAATGGGAAACAAAATGGCACATGAAATTCAATATTGATAAATGTGAAGTAATGCACATTGGAAAACGTAATCTCAACTGCACATATAAAATGGTGGGGATTTAAATTGTCTTATTATTCAAAGAGGAGATCTTGGAATTACTGTGGATAGTTCTTTAAAAATATCTACTCAATGTGCAGCAGCATTGAGAAAAGGTGTGGTAAGAAACATTAGGAAAGAGAGGTAATAAGACAGTAAATATTGCATTGCCTCTAAATAAATCCATGATACACCCACATCTGGAATACTGTGTGCAGATTAGGGATGTTAAAATGCGGTTAATTGACTAGGCGATAGAATTTCCATTGACTAGTCGGTAGGCACTTCCACATTCCTCCTTTGAAGTACCCCTCCCCCCCTTTGCTGCCTCTATCTCGTTGAGGCAGCAAGGGGGAAGGGGTGGGGAAATCAACTAGTCAACACACTTGCTTATCGGATAGTCAACTAGTCTTTAACATCTCTAGCGCAGATGTGGTTACCCCTTGTCAAAAAATGGAAGTGGAAAAGGTTCTGAAAAGGGGGAGAAAAAAAAAAAAAAAAAAGATTAGGATTATGAACAGTTACCGAGAGATTAAAAAGACTGGGACCTTCTAGCTTGGAAAAGGGATGACTAAGGGGGGGACATGATAGAGGTCTATAAAATTATAACTGGTAGTGGAGAAAGCAATTAAGGAAGAGTTATTTACTTCTCATAACACAAGAATTAGAGATCACCCAATGAAATAATAGGAATCAGGTTTAAAACCAAGAAAAGGAAGTGTTTGTTCAAACAAGACAGTCAACCTGTGGCACTCCTTGCCAAAGGATGTTGTGAAAGTCAAGATCAGGGTTCAAAAATTAACTTGATAAATACATATAAGATACCGGTAGATCCGTCAGTGGTAACCTTAGTCTCTGCTTGCCAGAAGTTGTGAATAGGTGACACCATCAAGTGAGCCACTCGATTACTTGTTCTGTAAATTCCCTTTGAAGCACCTTGCTTTCTCCATTGTTGAAGACAGGATGCTGGGCTAGATGCACCTTTGGTCTGACCTAGAATGATCGTTCTTATAGAGTGATGACCCGCTGCTATTATACACATTAGCACTTTTGAGCCTGGAACTGGCCTCCCTTTCTCTCTCCTCCACCGAAGGCTCAGTTTGGAAGATGTGGGGAAAATGTCATTCTGTGATTCACCTACCTCTGTCCATGCTGCTATAGGACTATGTTCCCCATGTTGGTAAGGCATTGTTTACAGCTGCTGTCTGAGTATATCATGTGCTCTCGGGATAACTGAAGGCTGTCTATTTCAACAGCTTGCTTTCTGTCCCCTTTCAGAAACCAAAAATATAGTTGGGGGAAGGGCTGTTGTTTAGAAGCTCTTTGTGAGGAGGGCAGTCGGGTGACCTACACTAAATATTGATACAGTTATAATCTCTGGAATGAGTGACTCATAAAGTGTTTAATGAAATGGTATTTTGAAAACTAGCTTTAGAACTGCATAATTACAGTCCCAGTAGCTGATAAGCTACTTCAAGGTTGAGTCATGCAGTATTTCATAGGGGGTAGAATAATGTGACCACTACTGTAAACTTATGAAAGCTGCATTACAATACATGTTAGATCTTACACAAACCCATCTCAGTGGGCTTTCTATGAGGAATTACTGCTATGGATTATCTTAATTTTAGACCTAAAAAAGGGTCACTTGTAAATTGTTGGAGTTTGAAAGTCCTCTCTTTTCCCACTGATTACTTCTGAAGGAAATCACTATCATTTGGAGTACTTCAGAAAGTATTCTAAAGCAAAAATTGGGCTTCACATTTTTTTATTTAAAATAAGAAACAGTAATTGCTTTTGATCTGTGGTATTGTAGGTAGGCTGTAATTCAGGGTATCTAACAGTTGTTCAGTAAGGTGATCCATTGTCAGAAAAAGTTGATTGGCAGTCAGAATAGTCCTCATTGGCATAAGAATACACTCCACTGGAAGGTAAAGTTCTATTACATAGAGGGGTAGCTAAATGGGAGTGATTTCTAGGTGTGCCAGATTTCTCCCTAAGCATTTTTGTTAACATTGAAATAAATGAATCTCATATTTTTTGGTCTACTCACTGAAACTCAATTAAAAAGCACATGGAACCTTAGCTGTAGCGTGAGTAACAGCTTGTAAGTACTGTAAATCAGTGTCTAGTGAAACTCAGTAGTTTTGGATGCAACATTCCTAGCGCTGCATTGAGCAATGAGAGAAATGTTAATTTCCGGGAGCAGCTTTGTCTGTGTGTAACCATTATTGCATGGGAACTGATGCACTTATGTATTTTACAACCGGAGGTTGCTGTTGAAATTAAAGCATTACAATTTGAATAACTTAATTCTGTTTTTAAAAATGATTGTTTCCTTAAATCTTTAATGAGTTTGAATTCCTTCAATAATTTTAGTCTTCCATATCATACAGTACAATGTATGTAGCCATGAATCGTAATCATGGTACATTCTGCAAACAGTGCTGTATATATTCTTATCTATTTATTTGTATTGTGATAGTGGCCCAGGTTTCAGTCAGGATTCAAGCCCTGTTGGGGGTAGTCACTGTACTAACAAATAAGACCTTCCTTCCTGTCCTTAAAGAGTTCAGTGTTAAGCTCTTGTCCTGACTCAGTGATGTTTACCAACATTTCAGTGATGTGTAGGTGATTTTTCTCCCTTGCCTTTCCCCTACCCCTTCCTTAGTGAAGAATCCCCATTCACAGATTTAGTGAGGCTGCTATGGTGGTTATGATGACTCTCCCAGTAATGGGTACAGGATCATGCCTTAAATCTGTTTTCTAAGTCTATTTTTGGACGTGTGGATCTTAATTCTATTAATCTGGATCTTGTCTGTCTTGGGAAATGGATTCCTAGTGGAATAATTTTTATACTGTATTTTGCCAGTGACATTGACTTAGCTATAGCTAAGAATAATCAGTTTCCTCATGCAGCCAGGACTTTTAATGTAGAGGTATGGGTGCTCAGCAGCCTCTGAAAGTTAGGGCTTATGTTGCTAGTCCAGAGCAACACTTTGTTGACTAGCTCTCAAAATGAGTTTATCATAAGTCACATGTTACAGGTGAGTGATACTTCGTTGTTCTTCTTGCCATTTTGTTTTTCTATCCTGTTATGTTGGATAACCATTTTTGAAAAAAAATTGTTTAATTACAGATAAACCTATTTTAGGGATTTATCATTTAGGAATCTTAATTGAGAATTCTTAAAAAGCATTTGTGTTGGGTATCTCCATCTCTGAGGAGGGAATTTGTTTGGATGCATTATTTGGAATAATTATGGGCAAATCTTTTTAATAGGTGGATGCATACATGAAACGTTTTCAAAATAGAAGTCAATATGTGCATTATTGGCTGCATAAAATTACTGTACTGTTATGCTGACATTCTTATTCCAGCAAATCTGGAAAGAATGGAGGGATATGTTTGGACAGGGGACAAAATTATGCAGCTGCTACTTCAAAAAAAAAAAACACTATAGATCAAATTTTGACTGCCTAAAAGTTTTTTAAATGAAAAGATTTGCAACAGAACAAGTTTTTATTTTTTCATCAGCAGAAATTAAATTTTACTTCTAATTGCATCATTGTTCAGTATGTGCCATCAGTGGCTTCACTGATGTATAGCAACACAAGTAGTAGTCCCCACTCTGAGGAGAATACCATCTAAAAGACCCAGCTAGGAATGCAAGCTTTTATTTGCCCTAAATTTTCTGCTTTTAATACCTTTGGTTAGCTTCAGTGGTGAGAGTGCTAGAAATAACAGACTCCAGGTTGCTGCTGGCATTTAGGAAGACAGTGTTGAGCAAGTCTGAAGTGTGGCTGAATTCTTCTCCAGGTTACATGAATTCTGTTCTCATTGACTGCTGTGGAAGTAGCACATGTATAATAACTGAGAAAAGAATGTGGCTCACAGATAAAAATGAGACATGTGTACCTTTATATTTACTAGGGCTCCCATCATTGTTAGTGCTGTTCAAGTAATGAGCAGAGAAGCCTGGTATGAAGACCCAGAGGTCATGTTATCTTGGAATGTGATTTTTTTTTTTTTTTTTAATACTTTTTCTTCCCACTTTTCATTTCCTGTTGTGTAATAATGGGACGCAGAAGGCAACTGAGCGGTGTGTGATAGTGTCATGAAGTTTAGACGGGTTCTCAATCCCTTCTAATGTGGTATAAAAACTCCATGGCCCACCTGTGCCTGGTTTTCTGCATATGGAAGCTGGGGCCAGTGTTAGGAGGTAGCAAGTAGGGATGTAAAATCCTGTTTAATTGGTTAACCAGTTAAATGCTATGTTTAACCGGTTAACCAATTGGGCAGGCAGGGGGGCTGCTCCAGCCCCTACCTATTAACCTTATCCAGTAAGCCTTGCCCATTAAGGTTAACTGCTTAAACATTCACATCCCTAGTAGTAATCAAGACAGTTGTCTGGGTCCCCAAGCCACGAGGGGCTCCACAAAGCTTAGACTCTGGCTTCAGGCTTGTGTTATGGGACTCAGGGCCCAGGGCTTCAGCTTTCTATGCTGTCTAATTCTGACAGACCACCCCAAAACTTGCTCATGGGTCCCCAAAGAGCCCTGTTTAAGAGCCACTGGTTTAGATGGATAGCCTATACAAATTCCTTTGTTTAAAAAAATTCACTGGTACATAAAAATTAGCTATTCAGAACACCTTAATAAGGAACATCTGTACTGATTATATTCATGGGAGCTGGAGCTCCCTCTGGTGGCTAACTTAACATACACATTTATCTGTTACTTTAGCTAAAATATATTAACTGACTTTTTAATTACTTACTACATGTTCAGATCCTGTTGTCATTAACAATTTGCATTATCCTTGGTAGGATGATGAGTTCTTGAAATTTAAAAATAGATTAACTCAAATTAAGATCAATTTTTTTAAATTGTGAAGTTAATAAACTACAAGAACAACTTACCAAGGGTTGTGATGGGTTCTCCATCGCTGGCAATTTTTAAACCAATGTTGAACTAGAGCATTTTTTTAAATTAAAAACACAAACAAAAAATTCCCCAAATCAAACTAACCAGCCAACCAAACATAAAAATAAAAACCCAAACCAAAACAAACTCACTCCCCCATATGGAAATGGGAATTAATTCAATGAAGGCTGATTTTTGTTACTCAGGAGGTCTGTCTTAGGTGATGTGGTCCCTTCTGACCTTAGAAGTTCTGAAACTCTCTTAACTCAGCAAAATTGTGTATATTGTGTCCAAAAATTCTTATGTTTTTCTTAATGTTAAAATGTGGGAATGTGCAGATGAGTTTGAAGTGAGAATTTGTGCACAGAAGGAAAAGGGGTAGGATGGGGAATTGGGCATGGATGTAAGCAAAGGTTATTTTAAAAGAAGGTTCAAAATTCTCAAGCTATCTAGCCCTTGTAACTATGTGAGCTCTAGCAATATTGCCCTCCTTTTCTTCCTCTTTCTCCTCTTATCACCCAGTGTTTACCCCATTTGTACATCTGGTCATAATAGTTTTTTTTTTTTATTTTTATTTTTTTTTAAAGTAGGATGATCCTGTGGTTAAAGCACTAGTTTGGGATTAAGGAGAGGTGGGGTCAGTTCCTGTCACTTGTTCCCTTCCTGTGTGAACTTGGTCTCTCTGCTTCAGTTCCCCATCTGTTAAAATTAGGATAATGCTACTTTTTCATGCCCTCCTGTGGTTCTGTTATTTGGGGCTGGACTGTCTTTTTTTAAAGATAGTGACAAGCACCATGTGGCCCAATTCTGACTGGGGACATCTAAGTACAATCATAGTGCAAATAACTTTATAATGTCCTTCCGTCCCTCCTCTCCCTTCTCCCCTATTTATTTTGGGTCTGCACATCCTAAACTCAAAACTCTGGTCATCTGAAGAAGTGGGCTGTGCCCACGAAAGCTCATGATACCATCTACATGTTTTGTTAGTCTATGAAGTGCTACCAGACCATTTGTTGTTTTTTAAGTTTATTATGTCAGTTATTTTGATTTGTCCTTCAGTCTAGCTACTTGTTTGGCATGTTTCTTTGAGGCACTGTGGCAGAGGTCAGTCTTGAAGGCAGATATGAAAGAGGGCATGACAGTGGCTTTCAGCTAAAAGACACGGATTGCAAGGTGCAGTGTGGAAATGGCAGCATTTATGGAAGAAGCTGATAAAGGGGTGCTCAAGGCTGGCATTGTGAGTGGAGAGGGAACAGCACTCAATAGAAAATGGACTCATAATACAGTTAGTGATGTGTGTAAGAAACCTTTATTTTAGAGGTTGAAAAATGCAGGTTAATTCTGGCTGCAGTAAAAGGGGGGGTGGGACCAGAAAAATTTGACTGCTAACCATGGTCATGAGGTTTGAGGTCAATAATGAGGTCTAGATGTGTATATTAAATTTGTTCTCAAGAATGCATCTGATGACATTATATTAAAAGTGGTGATCCTTTTATTTTTAATGCAGCAAAGCTCTCTGTAAACTCCTCATGTAGGCTCTTCTCCCTCCCCTCTATGCTCTAGCCAAGCCAGCCTTCTTCCCTCTTCTACACCTCTTAAACCCCCTCCCCCCTTATTTGCACTTGAAAAGTTAGGCAGGACACAGAGCTTGGGCTACTGTGAGCAACCAAGGGTGTGTATGACCCCTCTATGAAGTGTAGGCAGCAGCAGATGGCACTAGAGGACTTTATCTGATTGCACAGGTTGAACCTCTCTAATCCAGAACACTCTTGTTGAAAAACATCCGTTGTCCAGAATGACTTTTAGTTAGCTGGATGTCTACTTTTTAAGGGTGTGGCTAAGTTTCTTGCACTCCCATAAAGCTTGTTTACAGCCACCAGTTCAAGCTTTTAGTGTTGTGTGCTGTTATTTAGCTCTCATTTACCCCTAAATGTCCTCCAGCAGCACAGTGAGCAGTGGAAGTGTTGGCAATGCTACTAGACAATATTGACCTCCTGTGGGCCAGAAAATTCTCTCATTCAGAACTGGTCAGGTCCTGAGGGTTCCAGACTAGAGAGGTTCAGCCTGTAGCACCAAATGGAAGCTTTATGGATCTGATTCTAGAGGCATTCAGGCTTTTCTGGCTTCCCAGTTGGCATCAGAATTAGGAAGGTTCTGCCCATTGACACCTAAAACATAACCTGAAATTAAGGAATGGATACACACAGGTTAAGCAAACAACAATGATTGCTAGCTGAGGATAGGCCTTGCTTTGCTCAACTCACTAGTAAGCATGTTTGATGAGAGATTGAACTGAAAACTTTTTCATATCATTTGCAAATTTGTGATGAGCCAATTTGGAAATAAGAATGTTTCATTTCCATTCAGATCGAAAGCAATCTTCCCTCTCTTCTATTTCTTCTCTATTTCATTTTGAATCATTTTGTTGAAAAAATAAGCATCTCGTGAAAGACTTCAGAGGAAACTGTTCATTTCATATAAAAATATAAATCAGAAAGCATTCCTGTTTTTCAGGCAGCTCTGAGTGCTAAAACTCTTGATGTATTGATTTGCAAGAATCCATTGAGGAAGTTCACAGGGCAAAGAGTCAAATGTTCAAACAAATTCAAGGGGAAGAAATGACTCTAACTCAGGGCTACTCTACTTTGGAACCCCCGGGGGCCACAATGATACTCACAGCATATGCTGAGGGCTGCAACTGAAGTGTGGTTGCATGTACATGCAAATATATACAAATAGCTTCTTTCACACTGAGGGGCACGAATACAAAGATTAAGGTAAGACTACATAACATGTAGGCCCCATTTAAGTCAATTCTGCTGATATTAATAAAATGCAATATATTTACCCGACTTTTGCCTATATGACAGCACTTTTAATGAGTAATAACAGTCCAGGAATTTAACTACTAAAATGCATATCAACAGAAGACCATTATATTGACTACTTTAACTTGGGAACGGAACATACCTTGTTGTGTATAGTAACCTTCCAGTAAGGAGCGTATCCTAGTTTTTCTTAAATTGCTGTCAGGTGGATACAAGTCCTTTGAACTCAGGGTGACAGATTCATGATGCCATTGCAGGTTTATTTTCTTTAATGCAACAACAGTTTTTTGATAAAGACATGTTTGGTTTTCCATTTATCTCTGCAAAAGCGAATTCCGTCTCCCAAACGGGTGAAAACCCTGTGTTCCTCCAACAAGTGTCTCTTTTGTTGCCATTTTTAATGCTTCTTATTTAAAAAAAAAATTGTATACCAGTTTTTTGGGTGTTTAGCTTGAAGCTCCAGGTTGTGCGTTTCTTGGAGTGATTTTACTGTAAAAAGAAAAGTTTCTAAGCCAGAGCGCTCCAGCCTGCAGAGGACAGGGAGCTGGGCTAGTCAAACCAGACATGAGTCAAAAAAGGACAGAGGCCTGGGAGCCCCATCCTGGATTCCCAGCAGGGCTGACTTCCCCAGGCGGGAGTCTATCATGACATGTGGGATGGAGGCAGGGCTGCCTGGCCATGGCGCTGGACCCAAACATGGCCAGTGTGAGCCAGTTATCACCTCTCAGGTTCTGCCCACAAGGCTAAGCAGCCAGCACTTCCTACAATGCCCCGGCGCTCCTCTCACCTCCCTCTTGGGGCTAGAAACGCCAACGCCAAAGACCTTGTACCCGTCTGTTCCAGTCAGCCCGTCTGCTTGCGTATTTCAGTGCTCACCCCGCCTGAGAGATGCCTTGCTGTTATGGAGCGTGTTCCCAGTGGAGGCCACGTTCAAAGAATCCCAGCCATGGGCCGCATGTTGAGTTCCATGTAAACGAAACGCACCGCGGGCTGCATGTTGAATAGCCCTGCTCTAACTGATGGAACTAGTGTTCTGTGCTTTTTAAAAAAAACAGCCTTCCATACAACTGAAGAGGAATATGTGCTTCAGAGTGAACTGAATTATGGTATAAGTAACACCTGCTACTACTATAATTGAAAGAAGCAAAATAGAGTACTTGGAGAATTTGACAGTGCTATCTGTATAGTCAGCATTACTGTCTCCTTTGTTTACTAATGTATATAAAAATATATTTTGCTTTTGTGGACTTTTCATATGGCAACAAGGAGAGAGGAAAAGAAAACCTTGACAAAATAAGAAAATGTGGAGCCACAGGAAGAGTGAAGTGACATTATCTTGAATTTATGTAAGCTGACTAGATTCTAAATTGACACCGTCACTTTATAAGTGTTCCAAGTGAGTTGTAGCTGCCACTTGCCTGAGTATAACACTTAACTTTGATATTTTCTTCTTTTGAGTTTTGATACTAAGACACGATATTTGGGATTTTGACTACTGAGTAGAAGGGAAGTGAGCCTATGTGATTGTTAATGGGGAGGGGGAGAAGGTTTATAAGTCTGTTGTTAGTGGGGTGCATTATTGCTAGTGCAAGATGTTCCAAGATTGGGTCAGACCCCCAAACCATGAAATACTTCTGGCAATTGAGCATTAAGAGTTTTTCCCAGATTCTCTGTGCAACTGTGAGGGCTAGAATCTTTTTTTTTAAATTTAAATAAAAGCTTTGAAAGGTTATCAGATAATCCCAGAACTCAGTAGGTAGGGCTACAAGAAGAACACTGAGATGCTGCTGATAGTGCTAGAATTGAAAATATTGAAGACTAAGCCCATGCTCTGAAAGTTTGAGCAACTCTGGGTAGTGGGACCTCATTTAGTATCTACACCTTATCTCACACATTCTGTCTCACCTAGATAATATGTTTAAGAATAAATCAATAGCTTACAATCTGTCTGCACAAGATTCTTAAAATTTTAAAAGGTAAGACTGGGGTTAAATTAACCTTTTAAGCATTCTGCAAAGATGTTTCCTGTGAATGTGACCTGCCCTGGGAGATGGATTAGTGCCTCTTTCCGTTTCTCTCAATACATAGTCTGAAAGAGTCTGTCTCTTAATACACTGGTCAACAATTTTTTAGAAGTCGTCTGCTTCAGAGATAAAATGTGCTATTTATTATGTATTTTGATGTGCTGAATTCAAATATGACAATTAAAACAACTGATTGGCTACTGTTTCCAAGATATTTAAGTTTTTACATTTTACGTCTCTGTATATTGTGTAGATAGTAGAGTTTTAATCATAAATTGTAAACCTAGGTCTTTCCATGTGTTTATGGTTGCTTTACATGATGATATTTCACCTGTCCTGTTTATGTAACACTTTAAAAATCAGCAAAAGGGTTATATAAATACAATTTATTATGAAACAAAAGGCAAAAAACTATTATGTACATAGTTTAGTCCTACTCAGTGTCTACTCGGCGCTTCTTGGCTTGTCTCTTGTATTCATTAAATGGAGCATCTCTTGTCACTGTCAGCAATAGTCCAAGCATTGATGGGCTCCATTTGCCCTGATGGCGTTTCTCCATTGTTGCAATGCCCGGTGAAATCGCTCGCCGTGCTCGCTCACTGCTCCAGTTCGGTGGAAAAAATCTAGATGAGAGTGCAAAAATGTATCTTTAGTGACATGTTGCAACCAAGGCTTTTGTATGCCTTGAGGAGGTTTTCCACCAACAACCTGTAGTTGTCTGCCTTGTTGTTTCGAGAAAATTTATTGCCATTAACTGGAAGGCTTTCCGTGCCGTCTTTTCCTTGCCACGCGCAGTGCGGTCAAATGCATCATCTCGAAGTTCACGAATCTGAGGACCAACAAAGACACCTTCCTTTCTCTTAGCTTCACTTAACCTTGGAAATTTTCCACGGAGGTACTTGAAAGCTGCTTGCGTTTTGTCCATGGCCTTGACAAAGTTCTTCATCAGACCCAGCTTGATGTGTAAGGGTGGTAACAAAATCTTCCTTGATTCAACAAGCGGTGGATGCTGAACACTTTTCCTCCCAGGCTCCAATGACTGTCGGAGCAATCTATCTTGATGTAGTGGGAATCTCTTGCACGACTATCCCATTCGCAGAGAAAACAGCAGTACTTTGTGTATCCAGTCTGCAGACCAAGCAAGAGAGCAACAACCTTCAAATCGCCACAAAGCTGCCACTGATGTTGGTCATAGTTTATGCACCTCAAAAGTTGTTTCATGTTGTCATAGGTTTCCTTCATATGGACTGCATGACCAACTGGAATTGATGGCAAAACACTGCCATTATGCAGCAAAACAGCTTTAAGACTCGTCTTCGATGAATCAATGAACAGTCTCCACTCATCTGGATCGTGAGCGATGTTGAGGGCTGCCATCACACCATCGATGTTGTTGCAGGCTACAAGATCACCTTCCATGAAGAAGAATGGGACAAGATCCTTTTGACGTCACGGAACATGGAAACCCTAACATCACCTGCCAGGAGATTCCACTGCTGTAGTCTGGAGCCCAACAGCTCTGCCTTACTCTTGGGTAGTTCCAAATCCTGACAAGGTCATTCAGTTCACCTTGTGTTATGAGGTGTGGTTCAGAGGAGGAGGATGGGAGAAAATGTGGGTCCTGTGACATTGATGGTTCAGGACCAGAAGTTTCATCCTCTTCCTCTTCCTCGTCTGACTCAAGTGAGAATGATTCTGGTGCATCAGGAACCGGCAGTCCTTCTCCGTGGGGTACTGGGCGTATAGCTGATGGAATGTTTGGATAATGCACAGTCCACTTTTTCTTCTTTGACACACCTTTCCCAACTGGAGCGCCATGCAGAAGTAACAATTGCTGGTATGATCTGTTGGCTCTCTCAAATCATTGGCACTGCAAAGGCATAGATTTCCTTTTCCTGTTCAACCACTGGCGAAGATTTGTTGCACAAGTGTTGCAGCATATGTGTGGGGCCCACCTCTTGTCCTGATCTCCAATTTTGCAGCCAAAATAAAGGTGATAGGCTTTCTTAACCATAGTGGTTATACTGCGCTTTTGTGATGCAAAGTCACTTCACCACAAACATAGCAGAAGTTATCTGCACTGTTCACACAAATCTGAGCATCTCTGCTCACTTTGGCTAAACAGAAATGTGTCCCTTTGCAAAATCAAACACTGACAAATAAGAGAGCCGACACTGTATGATTTCTAGAGCTGATATAGGGCAATTTGTTCAGCAGAGTGATGTAAGCCGTTATGATTGCATCATCCATGACTTCTAGGAATAACATGATGCAATTCATATCACGTATGACGCAATACCAGCTTCAGATTGCATCATTCGTTGTTTTGCCTAAAAAGCAAGTACTGTCCAAACCCAGTCATAGATTTATTCAAAGATGTATTTTAGTCATTTCTGGTTTAAATTGAGATCCCTTCCCTTTATAACTCACTTATCCTCCGCCATTCCCAAGTCAAGGGTCGTATATACTGACCCAATAGCATATCTTGAAAACTAGAGCCAATCAACAATTTTAAGCCTCATTTTGTTCTCAGTGACCCAGAATTAGTAAAGTTTGACTACATTTATTTCAGAAGCATTTTGGCTGTAGAGTATTAGGGTATATATTAGGTATAGTATTAGGGTATATGTGTAATGTCAAATTATGTTCTTCCCTGGTTATGCTAGAGTACTCGTTATGAATCCTATGTGGATAGCAAGTTCCCTCAGACTTTCACAGAAAAGGCAGAAGTGTTGAATCATAAACAGCACAAACTTTTGTCCTAAACATTTGTCAGGTACTAACAAAACATATGTTTTAAGTAGTTTAACTGAAAGAGGACATGTGTTTTATTCAATCAGGATTTTCACTTGTCTGGCACACATAATAAATTTACAAGTTCACCAGAATCTTCTAGTCTTTCAGGAAAAAGATTAGTGTCCAAAGACCAAAAATTAACTTTATATGGGGCAAAATCTTTCTCATTCCTCTGTTCCCCGTTGATAACTTTTAGCCATCAAGAAGAGTTTTCCATTTTTATGCATATTAGTTTTTTTCCCCCTGTTCAATGCAGGGATATCCCAAATCTGACACAGGGCATACTGGCAGATGAAGAGGCAGTGAAAAGTTACCTGTACATTAGGTTTTCTAAAAAAGTACTGTCACAACTTCTGTCTTATAGTGAAAGTCTTGTCTCTTCCCTGATAAATGAATAGAAATGAACTCATTTGAATTCATTAGCTGTAAAAGTCTGCAATTGTCCTCACCTTGCAGCTAAGAGAGGATGGGGGTGTACAGAAGGGGTTACTACCTCAACCCAGAGGCCTGATCTATGTAGGCAGAGTCTTATGCCTCAGCAGTGTTCCGCTGGAATTAGTGGGTGTTTCCCAAAGGCACAGGAGTCTGCCAATTGCAAAAATTGGGCTGAGTCCTATGCCCATCATGTTTAATGTGGATTTTCCACATCCTTTGCTTCTCCGGAGTTAGTGGCTGTGACTTAATAAAATCTGGGTGACAATGCAAATGGCTGCCCATCCTGAACTTTTGTTAATCTCCCAAGTAATGTGGAATTACTGTTCTGCGTTGTCTGCTATATTGATGTTTCAGTGGTGCCTCACTTCTGTAAACCCAGAATAACTACGCAAAATTTGACCCTCTTTTCCTTTAAAGAACACAAACTTCTTAAGATTTTGGGGCTGGGGATAGAGGGGGAATCTTTTTAAAAAGAACTCCACCCTGGACACCTGCCTTCTTGGTACGTACTTATTGCTACCACAGAGTAATCCGTGGGCCAATACAAAAATGGAAGTACAAATTATCCATTCAGAAGAAGGAAAATTCCAAAACTGCTTATGCTACAGGCTTTTTCTGCTTAATGCAATGAGTTAAAGATATCGGTCAATCATTAACACTTAAAACCTGCCCCAACGCCTTTCCTCTTGAGGCAGCTTCCAGGTTAACCCAGCTTTAGACGGGTGCAACAAAACAAAGAGTCTCTCTAAGACCCAATACCTTAACCTGTGTGGCCTAGGCTATGTTAAATAAAACCAGTAAAAAAAGTGTTGACAGATAAAACATCAAACAAACATAAGTATAGACAAATAACATGATTAAGCTGATACAATAGTTATGTAGTGCCTTTCCTACCAAAAAATCCCACTGTGCTCTACAGCATTGTGCCCTCTTGATTGGCTTTAGGCTGCACAAATAGTTGTTCTTCAGATGAAGGGTGGCAGCCACACTGGTAAATGATATGCAGAATACTGTATCATTGGTAAGGGAAAGTAGGTGGAAGCTGCACTCCGGTTATCAAGGCAAATTTCCATTTTAAAAACATCACCACCGGAGATGTAATTCATGTATAGCAGACAGAATGTCCACTTTTGAGATCACCAGGACTGAGTTTTTTCTCTTGCGAGACACTGATTGTGTGCAGTGGTGGGCCCATGATATTCGGAGAGAAAGTGAGTGGGGTCATGTCTTTTATTGGACCAACAACTTCTGTTAGTGAGAGACTAGGTTTTGATCTTACACAGAACCCTCTTTCTTTCACATCTGTGTCAATGGCAGTAGCTACATTGCCATTCATTTTGTTGTCCTCCCCACTGAATCTAAACACGAAAGGAGTAGCTGGGAGAAGGCATCTGTGAGAACAGCAAATGATGAGGCTCCAGTTCTGGTCCCAAACAACGTTGTGATCTTCTTCCCACATGGCTCCCATTCAGACATTGACCTGCCTAGTGAACAGTTGTTTGGCTCTGAATATAGTCAGACCAATTGTATCAAAGAGAAAACAGCCAAGTACGTACACTTCATCATTTTTTAAAGTGGCTCCAGAGGTGACCCTGGCAATTGCAGCCTGATAAGCCTAACTTCAGTAACAGGCAAAGAGTGAAGCTACAATAAATAGCTGAATTATCAGACACACAAATAGTAAACACAGCTTTTGTATAGGGAAATCATGCCTTACCAATCTGTTAATTGTTTGAGGGGGGTCAACAAACATGGGCAAAGGTGATCCAGTGGCTATAGAATTCTTACTTTCAGAAAAAACTTTGCCTAGTTCCCTTACCAAAAGCTCTTCATTGGAGTAAGCAGTCATGGGATAAAAGGATCAGGACCCATTGAAAAGATAGAAATAAAAGGGTAAGAATTAATGGTCAGGTAAATGCAAAGTAATGCATATCAGAAAACATAATCCCAACTATACATGTTAAATGATGGGGTTTCTTGAATGGTAACAACTAATTTAAAGAGACTTTTGAGTCACTGTGGATAGTTCTCTGAAACCATCTGCTCAATGTGCAGTGGCAGTAATAAAAGCTATCAATGTTGGAAATCATTAGGAAAGGGGATAGGGAGTCGGACAATAAGTATACAGGCAGTCCCCGGGTTACGTACAAGATAGGGACTATAGGTTTGTTCTTAAGTTGAATTTGTATGTAAGTCGGAACTGGTACATATTGTACCCCAGGTGTCCCCGATTCAGCCTCTGCTGAAACTGACCAGCGGCTGACTACAGGAAGCCCGAGGCAGAGCTGCTTTGCCCCAGGCTTCCTGGAATCAGCCGCTGATCAGTTTCAGCAGTAGCTGACTTGGGGACACATGGGGTAGAGCAGCTGGAGTGCTGCCAGGTTGGTCCCTGCAGTGCCGAGGTGTGGCGCTGCGGGGACCAACCCGGCAGCGCCCCAGCTGCTCTGTCCCAGGCGTCCAGATTCAGCCGCTGTTGAAACTGACCAGCAGCGGCTGAATCGGACACGCCTGGGGCAGAGCAGCTGGAGTGCTGCTGGGTTGGTCCAGTAGCGCCGCACCTCGGTGCTGTGGGACCAACCCGGCAGCCCCCCAGCTGCTCTACCCCAGGCATCGGCGAGAAAAGCCTGGTCTGCTGAGGGCGGGGGGAACGCGCTGCGCGCTTTCCCAGCAGACCAGGGAGATGCGGAGCGCTTGCGCGGAGGACGCTTGCGGGCGGCGGATTCGCTGCAGGGCTGGCGGTCTGCTTGGGGCAGCGGGTTAGTGCGAGTAACTCAGGGGCAGGGATCCAAGTAGGGACTAATGTTACTTTATAACATTATGCTATGTTCACAGCTTGCATACTGAGAGTGGTCCTGATTGCCCCAACTCAAAACAGATACACTAGAATTGGAAAAAGTACAGAGAAGGACAACAAAATAATTAGGAGCTTGGAACAACTTCCATACAAGGAGATATTTAAAAGTGTGACTGTTCAACTAGGAAGCAGCGATGATTATGGGGCAGCGTGATAGAGGTTTGTAATATCATGACTGGTGTGGAGAAAGTGAAGAAAAAAATGTTCTTTATTTGCTCATGTAGCATGAGTGTCAGGGAACATCCGATTAAACTAATAGGCAGCAGGTTTAAAACCAAGAAAAGAAGTGCTGCTTGACCCAGTGCACAGTCAGCCTGTGAAACTTGTTGCTAGTAGTTTTTGTGAAAAAGTATTAGCTATGTTCATGGAGGCTAGATCCATCAATGACTGTTAGCCAGGGTATACAACCCCATGCTTTTAGGTCTCTAAATCTCTGATAGTTAGTTGTTGGAGCTGGATGATATGGGCTGCATGCTGGGCTAGAGGGACCATTGGTTTCCCCCAGTGTGGCCATTCTTATGCAACATAACAATATTTAAAGAAACTGATGGTTAGTATGTTTCAATGATATATCAGATGATTCCCGAATGAGGGCCACGCCAGTACTTCTGTGACCAACATCAGAGCCAAAAAGGTATTGTTACAGCTCCTCACAAAACACCTTTTGAAACTTAAGCTACTCATGAGAAGTTCATCATAACCATTGACCTTCTCTTGCTAGGCCTCTGCAAGTGCCTTTTATAATCATGACTTTTCCATCAAATACAAAGAGACATTTGGATTAAAACAAACACACCCCTTCTCCTTTCTCTTCCTTTGCAACAGTGGCTCTATCCTGTCCTGACTGCTGTACCCATTTAAGGACTCCGATTTGCCTGGTATGCCCGAAGTTTCACGTCACTTAAAAATTACTTGCTTACAAATTCAGACACAAAAATACAAGTGTTCAGAGTGCTATCCTGAAAAATTGCTTACTTTCACATTTTTTACCATATTGCTTATAAATCAGTTGGAATATAAATAATGTTCTTGGATTTCAGTGTATAGTATACAGAGCAGTATAAACAAATCATTTTCTGTATGAAATTTTAGTTCATCCTGACTTCAGGAAACTTAAAATGTGCTAGTGTTATAAAACTAGGCAAATACCTAGATGAGTTGATGGACCCCCAGACCTCTGTGTTACTCCCTCCAGGAGCATGCGTACCTCTGGTTGAGAACATGGAAAATGATGATGGTCTCTGAGGAGCTGTCATTTGTCTTTTGATAATGTAACTTTGTCCCCTCAAATTCTGTGGGTCTGAGTGATGGGGTAATACCAGCTCCACGGTGGCCAGGCGAGGTTAGCTATTTGCTATGGGCTCAGTCAGCCCTACCCTTCTACACCTGCTTGGACGAAGGATTTAAAAGGGGTGAGCACTGCTCAGCTAGGGGCTGACTGGGAAGTAGAGGAGACCTCCAGCTGTTACTCGAGGAGGAGGGGGAAAATCTTGCTTGAGAAACTGTTAGCCAGGACCAGAGAGATGGTAGGCCTGATGTGGGACTACAGTCAGTGTCCTACCTGCAGTGCCCTTGAGAGACTGCTGCCTGACAGAGCATCCCTGAAGGAAGATAGGCCTGATGCAGGACTGTTGTTGTGACTTAATACCAGAAACTAGCCTGGAAAACTGCCACCTGCCAAAGCATCTCCCAAGAGAGAGAGGCCTTATGCAAGATTAGTCATTGCTCCTTTGCTCTCTCTGTGACTTGTTTGTTACTATAGCAAGTGGTGCCTTACCTGAAGGGAGTAACAGCCAGATTAAAAACCCTTTTTGTTTCATTACGTCTGACCAAGGTTCTCAGTGGTGGTTTGCTTTGAGACCAAGAGAATGTGGGTCATAGCCTGGTAAAAGTCAGGATATTGCAAAAAGTGGGGTTGATAGTTGACATGATAGAAACCATAACTAGGATGATGCTAGAAAGCACTAGTCCTGGAGAGACAATCCTTTGAGGTGCAAATGAGGGCAGAATTTATATTCATCATTGTCAAGTACAGTGCAGAAACTAACCTGCTACAATGGAGTTCAGGTAGAAATGACAGCCCTCACTGTTACAGGGGGAAAATAAATCTTTTGTACATGGAGCCAGTTGACTTTGGAAGTCCACATGACCTAATAAATATGAAACCCCATAATGCCAGAGTTAGTCCCTTTTTCAGGTTATATGAAGGGGTTTTTTGCAGGGGGGGAGGAGGAATAGGTTGTTTGTTCAATGTTGTCTCAAAACTCATCAGTTAAATTTGTAGTAATTTTGAAAGTTATGTGCTCATTCAGCTAACTCTCACTGGCTGTATCAGTAGCTAAAGCAAAACAACCTTCAGTAACTCCCTGCTTTCCATGGCCGTTATGTTCTTGAAAAATGCAACTCTAAGCAAAATGATAAGCGAATCCAATTTCCCCATAAGAATTAATATAAATGGAGGGGGTGGGGAAAGGTTGAGTTCCAGGGAATTTTCAGCAGACAAAAGACCGTATATACATATACTGTATAAGGTTTAAACAGTTTTAAATCAGCTATGTAATACTGTACAGAGCAATGATGATTGAGTCTTTGTTGAGGTGGTGGACTCAGAGGGTGGAATATTTCCCTTGCTACTAAAAGTTGAACTAGCACTCAGCTGAGCCCTCAAGGATTAACATTTTGCTAATGTAGCCTCTCGCTCTAGAGGCAGGGAGGAAACACAATAGAAGCAAGGCAGTGGCTACAAACACTTCCCAGCAGAAACTGAACATAATGAACCCACACTTACGCTGGAGTGCAACACACTCTCCTGTGGATGGCGCATACACAGCTGCGTGGTGCCACGGGATGTGTGTTTGTGTGAGAGACTGTGTGTGAAAGACAGATGCGTACACTGTGTGTGTGTTTGAGAGGGAGAGGCAAACAGATGTGCATTCCCTCTGCTACATACGATGAATCCATTTCACATATGCTGCCCTTTTTAAGAACAGTACTGTAGATCAGGAAGTTCTGACTCAAGAATCTGTAGCTGTTGATCTCCTGCTTTGTGAGGGGGGGCTTGTTTGGGTGTGTGTGTGGAGAGACATTGTGATATGAGCCCCCCTTTGCTCCCTGTAGAGGGGTGGCTGACCTGTATCTGCCCAGTCCCATACCTTACAAGAATCTTAGGGGAGCTGCCTGCCTACCCACTCCAGTTTCAACCCCCACACAAGGACCAGTTGCTTTTCCAGAAAATCTTGCAAGTAGTGGACAAAGCAGGAGGCCAAACAATGTTACTACAAGGGAGCATTGCGCAACTTTAAATGAGAATGTGTTCTAATAGATAAGCAACGTAACAATGAGGTAATGTTAACCAAGATAACATTAAGTGAGGAATTACTGTATTGAGAGACAAGGTGGGTGAGGAAATATCTTTTATTGGGCCAGTCTCTGTTGATGAGAGAGACAAGCATTTGAGCAACACAGAACTCTTCTTTAGGTTTATTCTTTAGCATGTTGCTTATTAATAGAAGCTGGTCCAGTAAAATATATTATCTTACCCTCACTTGGATTCTCTGATATCCTGGGATCAACTGCATATGTTTTTGAGGCTTATTAAGGTAAACTCTCATGAGGCAGTAGATGTAAATCCTTCAGAAATGACTGTTTCTTCAAACTTATAGTTCCCTTTGCTCTTGTGAACTTCTCAGAAGTTAATTTGGGGTTTGGGGTAGGGGAGACAAAAGAGATGTGATAATTGATATTGCCACAGCATATGGAGTCACCTGAAGTTGCTGTCGGGTAGTTGAAATTGCCCAAATTACTTTTCAAAGGCAGAGTTATGTAATACAAAGAGCAAATTCTTAGCTCTATAATGGTACCTGCAGGGGTGCTTCATTTTTTTTCCCTACTACCTTTTAACATTCAACAGAGTTCCTTTACTTATTAGCCTGTTTGTACAAGGAGAAAATATATTAGATTTTATTTATGTAGTTCTCAGCTCTCATAAGGGAGTAGTAATAGAGATGTTGATTTTAAATGCAGCAATAGACAGGTTACTTCATTGCATTAATAAAAGCAAATACAGCATCTTTTATGAAGAGAAATTTGAAAACTTCCAAAATATAATAGCCTTAGGAGCCATACGGCTTTATAGACATCACCAGTTTATTCAGGCTTTTCTAGGGATAACTGGAGCAGGTATGTCTGGGCAGTTAGTTTTTATTATGCTATTTTGCTGCTGGGCAATACAGGAAAACTCTAGTGTATATTGTGTTTTAATGCCACTAGTGTGCATTAGAACACACCAAATTCCACATACAGTAATTATCCCATCAGTAAACAACAGGAATGAGTTTCTTCCAGACTCACACTGATATCCTGATGCATCTGTAAGGCATTCAAAGAGCAAATTTCATTAGACTACTTTAGCCAGAGGGATTTTTCTTTCTGATTCACCTGACCCAGTTACCTTTGGCTGCAAAGCGTGGTGGTATGTAACCACAGCTCAGTTTGCTCTGGTGTATAGTCATCAGTTTGAAATATAACATGAAGGAACTAGGATTTAGTGGGATGAAAACTCAGTATGTTCAAGCCTGCTGGTGGCACCTGATTGGAGGAAAAGAAACCTGCTCTTTAAGTATTGTCCACATACTGGAGGCTTTTGTCTAAGTTTGTAAATGGTTTTTTAAATAATGGACTAGCCCCTTAAATCAGATTTTTGAGTTGGACCATTATACTATGATTGTTCAATAATGTATTACTGTTCAAATTCCTGTCCCATCTAAATTAGAACTGATGTGTACAGTTGCCACTGGATCTTGCTTAAACCATGATTTTTTTTTTACAGGGCAAGAGTGATGCATTACTGCATACATACTGCTGCTGTGCTGGAGGAGAAATGCATTTGTCTCTCTCTGCTTGACGTTGTATTTTAAAAATGCTCCAAGAAGCTGTTGGTCTGTTTTTTGTTTTTTGTTTTATCTGCAGCACACAATAATCAGAGGATGAATTAGGGACAGGGTGGCAATCTTAACTTTCTTTTCCCTTGGTTTAGTAGGGTAGTAACATCTAAATGTGTACGGTTGCTCCCCTCCCATGCTCTCCCACCCCAATTGGATATAATTATTGCAATGAGGGGAGGGAGGCAGGGTTATAGAAAATCCCTTTCTGTTGCTATCTTCTCACCTTGCTCAAAATAAAACAAACACAGACAATGTGAGTGTCTTTTCTTGGCGTGGGGGTGGTTAAATAGTGTACTGGTGTAATTTTAGTTTTGGTTTTTCTTTTTAAAAAAATCTGTGTTCTGCAAGTCCCTAAAATATTGTTGAAGTTATCCAGCCCCCAGGCCTCTTCATTTGACAGTAGTTAATCTGTTGGTATGTGGAGGCCATCAACTGTACTGCCAACCAGTCACTTCCTATCATGCTGACCCATATTATCTTAGGCTTTGTCTGCACTGCAGGGTTTTTGTGCAAGAAGCTTTCTGCAGAAGAGATCTTCTGCAAAAATGCATCCACACCTCAAAAGTGCATTGCAAAAGCGATGTGCTTTTTGCGCAAGAGAGCGTCCACGCTGCATGGACGTTCTCTCTCAAGAAAGCTCTGATGGCCATCAACAGGGCTTGACAAGCAGCGAGCCCTGCTCGCCAGCCATGCGGTTTGGCACGCTGCGCACATGCAGACTGTGCTGTGCATGCGCTGATCGCACTGTGGTGCTGGGCTAAAATCTACTCGCCATGGGCTAGTAGATTGCCCTAATGGTCAAGCCCTGGCCATCAGAGCACCTGTGCTTTTTCTGATAGGCTCTTTTTGCATAGAAACCCCTGTGGAGCGTCCACCCCTGCCTTCTTGTGCAAGAGCTGCAGCTCAAAAAAGAGAGATTCCTCGTGGGGAGGGGAATAACTCTACCGGCTAAAGCCCTCTGTCCCATCAATTTACTGTATTTTTTTTCACACAAAAATGCGCTTGAGGTGTGGATGCTCCACCGGTTTTTGTGCAAAAACTTATGGTTTTGTACAAAACTTTGTAATGTAGACATAGCCTTATTGTTTAGTTATACTTCTCCTTCAGTGTGCCTATATACACAAGTTGTTTCTTGTGTCTCAGTATTAGTTGGCAAACTATTTAGAGCAGGGACTGTCCTTTTTGTTCTGTTTCAGCAGTGCCTAGCTCTTTGATTATACAAATGATTTTGACCAACTGGAGGAAAGATGTGGTAGTGGTGGCCTGAGTAGCCATTATGCCTACTCAAGTTAACACACTCCTCATAACATTTTATCAGTAAGTGTGTTAATAACAGCTTGAATTCCCTCTAAGCTGCACAGATGCCCAATAATTCCTGTACAAGGGCTCAGGGCTGCTGCATACAGAGATGCCACATCTAGGGGACAGGCTCCCTCCTGGGGCCAGAGGAGCGCACTTCTCACCCAGCCATGTCAGCTGGCATGGCCAGGGGAGAGGTGTCTTCTCAAAATTCTCTCCCTGCCATTCCCAGCAGGATGAAACCCCTCCCATAGCTGAGCGGCACCCCTTCTCCAGCCCAACTCTGTATCTCTGGAGCTTCTACAGCCAGCAGAGAGGTTCATCTCACTTGGCCTGGAGCTGCTGCAGTGAGAGGACTGGGAAGTGCCTGTACCCCTGATCCCCATCCCTGCACCCCCAGGCACAGACTTCACCCCTGTACTCTCTGCCCCAGCCCTGAGCCCACTTCCACATCCCAAACTCCTCATTCTCAGCCGTATTCCAGAGCATGCACCCAAAGCCAGAACCCTCTTTCTCCCCCCCCACCACCCTGAGCTCTGTCCAAATCCTGTGCGCCCCCCACCCTCCCACAGTTCATCCATGTGCAGAAAGAGTTGTACATGCATCAATATGGAGGTGATATCGCACATCATCCCGACATTGGTATACATAACATTCATTCTGCATGTGGACATAAAAAAATTAGAGACAGCCCTGCTCTTCCCACATAGATCTGATGGAAACAACAACAAAAAAACATTGGTTCTCTTTGTTGTTTTTTTAGGTAACATTTTCAACTGCCTTGGTTCTGAGGGATAATATTGGACCAAATGAACAAACCTGGAAAACCCAGTAATTTTAATAATCACACCATTTAATTTTAGCTATACAATATATACACCTGTAAACATTTACAAATACTCTCCTTATGGGTGGAGCTCTGCTATGTTGGGTGGTGTGAAACTGCCTTCTGGGAAACTACTGATCCCCACCCCGCAAAGCACCTCATCCTCTTTCGCAGCCAACCCGTATAGGCCTCTGCCAAAATTTGCATGTGGATGATACGTGCAGAATGTGGTGGTGCCTCTCTTCGGCCAAACTTATGCTAACAATGAATGCTAATATAAATGAGTGAAACTTAATTGTGTCTACATTTGATTTTAGTGTTTTCTCTTCACTATGATGTTGTCTTCACTAATTCATTTCTGTACCTAGTTCTGCTTGTTTATGTGCATCTGCATCCCCATTTAGGGTTATGCCCGCAGTGGCTTTTCTTTAGCCTACTGCACTTCGATGTGTGACTTTAAACATAACATTTGCAGCCTTATCTTGATAAACATGTTCTCATGGCAAGTTAACCACTTTAAAGTTAAGCTCTTAACTTGCTGTCATGATTCTTGTCAATTTCCCACCTTCTTTTAAGTACCTTAGAATCCTTTACTGCCTAGTCTAGAAGACACAATGATGCTTCTGTGAAGTGTCTGTTATTAAATATGCATTTCAGGAGCTTAACCAGTCATTTCTGTGCATCTTACAAAGTATTCCTTCATGTCAAAATCAAGATCTCACCACAGTTTGATGTGCTTATTCTAATCAAAAGATTCCAAACTACTAAGTTGCAGTATCTGACCATTTTATTTGCTGAAATCTACAAATGTGTAAACAAACACTTGATGCAAACATCTCTGTTGGGAGGAAGAAACTGTACCAGAAGATTTTAAGGATGCTCATTTCATTCAACTCTCTATAAAAAAACAAAGGAAAAAGAAGTGATTGTAACAGTCATGGAGGTGTTCTCTTCTTAACATCTTGGAAAAAATCTTATGTTAATAATCTGTGCTACAGAAATAGATTATTGTAGATAAGTCATAAACCATATTTTTTTCCCTAGCTTTTAAACCTTGGCTGAGAATCTATCCTGAGAGCCAGTGTGGTTTCTGCTCCAGAAGATCCACCATAGATATGATCTTCTCTGTAAGACAACTGCAGAAAGTACAGAGGGAAGTGTATGCAACTGTACATGGCTTTAATAGGTGTAACACAAGGCTTTGACAAGGTCGCTCAGGGCTTTACATTGTTCTGAAGAAGCTTGGTTGTCATCTGTATTGCTAAACCTTCTGAATCGTTATGATGGCATGAAGAAACGGTGATGCATACATACATCACCGTTTCTTCATGCCATCATAAGGGTTTCACAAGGTTTAGCAGTAAGAGAGTGACTGATTTAACATCAACAATAGAGGGAAGCAGGATTGTGTGCTGGCTTCTGCATTGTTTAGTATTCATTTTTCATTGGGGGGGTTCATTTCCACTTCACCATGCATTCTGTGATGATTGAGTCTGTATCTATTTTAGTTGATGAGATGGAGGTTTGTTAAAGATTGCGAAGTTCAGAGCTAAGGTGAAGGAGATCATCGGAAGGGACATGCTATTTGCAGATGATGCAGCCCTTATGGCTCGTACTGTTGATACCCTACAACGTAAATTCTTCGATTCATACAGAATCTTTGGGCTAGCAATAAGCTTGAAGAATGTAGTCTATTATCATGCATCATGGCTCTTCAGAACCAGTTCCAGATTTCACCATTGATAACTATTCATTTAGATGTTGTTGACCAGTTTTGCTACCATGTTATCAGCAATGTGGATCTTGATGTTGAGGTCACTGCAGTGCATTCAGAAACTTTGGTCTTTTGCAAGACAGTACCTTAAACAATTAGAAATTTTCTACTGAAGTTGAGACATGTTTAGTTTCCTTTTCTATATGATTGAGCAACATGGACAACTTAACCAAACATTAACAAAACAGTAAAAAAAAATTAATATCAGATGTGTGTGAAAAATTGTTTGAATAAGAGGGCAAGCAAAGTGAGATGTCTAAGTGTTAAATCGTGCTGGCATGTAATTCATGGGAACGTTGTTGAGAATGAGAACACTGAGGTGGCAATGATTGAGTATCCTTTGGAATCTCTGTAGATGATTGGGAAAGGAGTGTTGAAGGGGTGGGGGGATGTGGGTGGGTGGGGGGTTACAAGCAAGCACACTGAGTGCAGGGGCTCCTCCTTAAAAGCAAAATGCGTGACTGTCAAAACTGACCATTCATAAACTGTCTTTCAAAACTTCTCTGAGCTTCCCTTCACTGTGCTTTCCTTATTGTCTTGGTGTCTGGCTGCTCAGAATCCTTAGCTAGGCGCTCTGCCTCGGTCCCCCACCCTGACAAATAACTTTTGTCCTTACTCTCTGATATTATGGAGCGCACATCAGGCTTCCACCACAATAGGAATGTTTCATTCACTGTGGTGTAACCTAGTCAGTAGACTCTTAAATTTTCCCATTGAAAATGCAAAAGCACATTCTACCACCATTTTGCACTTGCTCAGTCTGTAGTTGAACTGCTCCCTTACTGCAGTCTAGGGCGCCTGTGTACACTTTCATGAACCATAGGAACAAGGGGTAACCTGTTGATTGTTCCATACCTGCATCACAATGTGGTCCCAACAGTCTGTGCTTCTCTGATGGCACCAGAACTGGGATTCCCGTGTCCAGAGGATTGAATGCCATTGGCATTTGCCAGTTGCTCAACTCTCTCGAATATCACAGCCACCAATACCATGTAGTAGCCAAACACGAGAGTAGACTTTGCCACAGACCAAGAATAGGAGGGACTGAGTTGTACCAGTTCCTGAGGCACTTGTTGATTGCACAGGATGGACCATAATCTGGGGATAAATCAGTGTTGTATTGTGAAGGGACTGTTTTCTATAGGATACTTGTCTCATGGTTGCATAAGCTGGAAGGTGTAACTCTATTTTAGTCCTTGGAAGCTCTCTCTCCCAGCTCAAGTTCTGGCCCATCAACAAAGAGTGAGGAACCCCTAATCACAGGCTACAGCTGATTTCTTAGGACAGCAAATGAAAAAAAAAATAGGGATGGGTATGGAAACAAAAGGATGATAATGGGACACTGAACAGAGAACCCCCAGATAGTCTTTAGATGCCTTTGAGTGCTAAGTTGATGCTGCCCAGAGGAACTGTACTTGAAGGAATGATCAGATGAGGGATCAGAAATAGGTCCCGCAGTGACAGAGAGCAATGCCCCTGTCCATCAGTCTCTTCTTGGAGTGATGAATGGCCAACTATTTTTGCAATCCTGGGTAATCCATTTCATTGAGTGTAATGTTTAGTATTCACACTCTTAATTATGTAGTAATAGAACTATTTTACAAGAATTTCTTCTTTTTTATGGCCTTTGGAGCAGTTGATTTCTGATCACTTCAACTAGAACGGAAAGAAAATTGAGAAAATGGGAAGGTATCTCAAAACCTGTCCCTGAAACAGAGTAGCTTTCAAAGCACACTCCAGCACTAAACAAATATCTTTCCTACCAGCAAACGAAAGGATTATTTTTTATTGCTAATAATGAGTTCTGCTCAGAAACATCTCTCCTGTTTCAAGGGGGAAAACATTCTCAGAGGGTCTAGTCAATCAGAAGTCCCCCAGCAATATTAAATGTAAGAACTCAGTTCCTGGGTAATAAGCCAGCAGTGTTCATCCCAGATTATTGTGGGTGGAGGCTTTTGAATAGTTGTGCTGCTACATTCCTTAACAGGTTTTTTCTAAGACTAGCCTGCAAGAGTAGCTTCAAATGGAGTATACTCGGTGACCAAGCTTAGAGGTCACAAAGATTTGGCTTGTCATAGCAAAATTCATGGTTGGAAGAACATGTTGTAATTCCCAAATGTTTCCTAGATTGAAACAGTGGTCCTCGATCACTGCTGGACACAAGCTTTATGTCTAGCAGGCGAGCAAAACAATCCTGTAAATTACAGATCTTTTAAAATAATATTGGTTTCTGAAGAATGAGTTTGGACCTTCATACTGTTAATTACTTGGTCAGCACCCATGCGTAGACTGGTGCACATAGAAGTGGATGTGTCTTACCTGTGACTGGTGTTCTAATGAGCCAGCAGGGTTATGACTTGTGTAATGTTAGTTCTTGTGTTCCTCACTTCACAAATATAAAGAAAAGGGTCCTTCCCTCAGGAGATTGCCACAAAGTGCATTTTGCTTTCAGCTCTTCCTTTTGTGTAATTTATCCCTACCCAATGCAAACGAGTTGCCATATTCTGCCGATATGGGAGGTTGGTGGCACAGGCACTGAATAATGAATTTGTGTGGAACTTTTCAACTTCAAGACTCTGAATAAATATTAAGAAACTTGCCTTCTTTGCTACCTCACTTAGGTAGCTAGAAAATTTTCTTTGGCTTGTGATGTTCCTACATTTAGATCTCAAATTATGTCCTCTGTAGCTATTGAGAATCAAGATGTGAACTCTTATACATATGCATGGTACAATGTAAAAAACTGCTATTAATTCTTCAGTGTATTCTCTGCTCATGTCCTGGTTTTACTTCTAGTGCAGCTAACCTATCTTCTATACTAATAATTTTTTTCTACAGATACTTTTGATCTTACTATCTCATCCCATTGCACATTTTGCTCATTCAATCTACAGCGTGTTCTTGGGAGGTGAGGGAAGTGTTTTGTTTAACACAGTGAAGCATGGTGAGCCCATTCTGAAACACCATGTTCAAGACCTTTCATCTAGGGTATGTCTAGACTACATGGCTCTGTCGACGGAGCCATGTAGATGAGTTTACTAGACATAGGAAAATGAAGCGGCGATTTAAATAATCGCCGCTTCATTTACATCAAAATGGCCACCACGCTGTGCTGACGATCAGCTGATCGGCACAGCGCGGTAGTCTAGATGCTCCGCGGTCGACAAGGGAAGCCTTTGTTGACTGCTCCGGTAAACCTCGTTTCACGAGGCATACTGGAGCGGTCGGCAAAGGCTTCCCTTGTCGATCGCGAGCATCTAGACTACCGCACTGTGCCGATCAGCTGATCGTCGGCACAGCGTGGTGGCCATTTTGATGTAAATGAAGCGGCGATTATTTAAATCGCCGCTTCATTTTCCTATGTCTAGTAAACTCATCTACATGGCTCCGTCGATGGAGCCATGTAGTCTAGATATACCCCTATGTTGCTATGTAGAGCTCTGCCCAGGAGGTATAGAAGGCAGAGTTCTCTCTGTGGTACCCAGTCCTTAATCCCTAGGCTTTCTGTTGGGCTATGGCTCTGTGCACAGAGGAGGAGCTATGGTATTGCCATGTCCATCCACTGTATGGGAATCAACACACTGCTGGCTAACTTGGGTGAGAGTTCTCAGGGGAGTAGAACCCTTTCTGACAGACACAGCATCCAGCCAAAGGCAGCCTGTTCTGTGGAATCATGCTGCCAAAGAGATGCATAAGACAGTGGGTAAGGGAAACAGGAATGGAGTTTCTGCTGAGATCGCTGTGATGCATCTGTGGAGTGCCATGTGACTGAGTGTGGAGGACATAAATTATATGTATAAATGCAATTATTTTAGTTCCCCTGTCTTTAATTTAGTTGGCATTTGATAGAAACTACAGAAATTTTCCATTATTTAGGAATTAAGTCCAGAAGGGACCATCGTGATCATGTGCTCTCAACCAGAGGCATGTGTACCCCTGGGAGTATGCAGTGGTTTCTCATGGGTATATCAACTGACCTCGATTTTTTGTCTAGTTTTACAATAGGCTATAAGAAGCACTAGAAAAGTCAGCTCAAACTAAAATTTCATACTGAAAATGACTTGTTTATCCTGTTCTGCATACTATACACTGAAATACAAGTATAGTGTTTATATTGCAGTTGATAATGATATGGTAAAAATGAGGAAGTAAGCAGTTTTTCAGTAAGTATCCAGTGATGCTTTTGTATTTTTAGATCTGATTTGTAAGCAAGTAGTTTTTAAGTGAGGTGAAACTTGGTAATGCAAGAGACGTGAGACTCGTGTGAGGTGCACAGAATTCTGGAAAGGGTAAGGACCACTGGTCTGGTCTCGCCAGCAGTGGTGGAAGTAACTTAAATTTCTTACAGGTATTACTCTATTGCAATCCTGCCAGGTCTTCAAATAGCTCCCTGCTGGCTTTTGCCACAGATCAGCCCATTTAGGAATATAGAAATTGCCATAATGGATCATCCCTAGGGTTCCATCTTGTCCACTCCTGTATCCTGATTCTGACACTGGCTATTACCAGAGACTTCACAGGAAGGTGTAAAGAACACCGCAGTAGGATAATCTGCTCCCATATTTGGTCTTAGACTGATCTTTAATAGATAGAACTTAAGTAAGCCTTGATGCAGTTGTTTTAATATTTCTTTCCCTCGCACCCCAATTTTTGGTATCATTAATTATAATTCTGGATATTCTTGTTAACAATTATTTGTATATAATTTTCAAGTCCTTTTTTGAATCTTACCAACTTTTCTGCTACAATTAATTCCATAGTCGAATTATAGGTTCTGTGTGGAAGCATTTCCTTTCATCATTCTTGAACATGCCACCTTTTAATATCATTGGATGCCTCTTTGTTCTTATCTTGGGCACTTCAAGAGACTGTTAACATGGTATGCTCAGACAAACTGGTAGCATAGAAGTATAAGTAGGGTTGCCAAGTATCTGGTTTTCGTCAGGACTGTCCGTTATTTGGGGTCCCCGTGTGGTGAAAAAACCAGATAATACCGGACATATGAAATGTCCGGTATTTTTTGTTCCCCTCATATGGAAGCCCAGTGGGGACAATTTTCCCCTGCTGTGTCTGGCGGGGGTTGGGGAGTGAGAAGCTCAGGGCTATTTAAAGGTGCAGTGCCTTTCGTTAAGCAAAAAACCAAACTTTGGTCCCCCCCCCCTTTTTTTTCCTCAACAGAATTTTTTCCCCTTTTTTGAGGGGTGTGTGTTTGGTACTTTTTTGTGGCAACCCTAAGTATAAGAACTCTCCTGAGCAGATCTTCCATTGCAACATAGATATCCAGCAGACAAGGTTTCGTTACGCATGAGCTATTTGGCTGCTTACCTACAGTTTGATGAGGTCTGCACTTCAGAAGTGAATCCTGTATGCATGTGCCTGCCCCTCACCTTGCTTCTTTGTTTAAACTCTGCCAAACCTGTTCATCAACTCAGCCAGCTTATAAGTGCTCGTTAGTGCTCCTGTGTTGACTGCTGCTGCTCCTAAAATCACCAGTGTCACTTTTGCTTATTTCTTCTTCCACTTCTAGTTAAAGTTCCAGAATATTTGTTGTGTTGAAGAAATTCAGTGGATTGAAATGAGAGAGGGGAAATTCAGATTTATAGGTAAATGCACTTTTGTTCTGAACTAAGATAATTCATTTTCATTCGCTTAAATATGGGTTTGTTTTTGTTGCTTTTAAAAAAAATTCTGGAATAAAACTTTCATTTATTTTAGGCTTTAATCTGAGCAAAATGAAAGAAAGAAAAACTTAAAGATGAAATTTTGTTTAGCTTTTTTGGGGAGGGAAGGGTGTAAGACTATTGACCCTGTTGTGCTCTTGAAGCAGTAGTCTAGTAAATAAATATGCAGAATGGACAAGCTTACTTAACAGGGTTATGATTATTAGAGCATAGGGTTTTAAAAAACAACCTTGAAGGGTGGAGACACTATAGGTGGAGTTTAGATTTTTTTTTTTTAAACTCCTCTTTCACCCACAGGCATTTCTTTGTAGTTGTCTGATATGAATCATCAGGATACCTAGCAGCTCTTTGAATATCATCTTAGTTATGTGAAAGCCTTGATAAACGTCTGGAAACATAGTGTGTGCATTTGCTTGGAAACTAGCATGCTGAGGCCTGTAAAATAGATTTGGGATTTATATTATTACAACAGGCTTTTGCTACTCTTGGATATGGTACACTGCTGGCTCTAATTATGAGCAAGGAATAAGGTAAGGACAAAAGTTGTTAATATTGTTTTCTTGAATGTAAATGTTTTTTTATTTGAGACACAAGGTGGGTGAAATAATATCTTTTATTGGATCATCTGTTGGTGAGAGAGAAGCTTTTTACACCGAGCTGCTCCTCAGGTTCCTTGAGCGCTGTCAGTAGGAGCTCCATGCTTTGTTTTCTGAGTGGTATGTGAGACTTACATAACACTGAAAACACAGTCTGCCTTATTTCGTATCTGAAAGGTTCCAGAATATGCTTGGTGTGACATAAACACCATAGAGACAATCTGTACCCTGAAGAGTTTATACTCTAAATAGAGAAGACAAAGTGCAGTAGAAAAATATAAGCAAAACGTTTGAGGTGATATTTCTTAAGCATTATGTGTGTGACTAATCCTTGTGCTTTTTTTGTGTTTTCCTGCATATGGCCAAGCAAAAGAAATGCTTACAGTGACAAAACAGCATAATTTTAATAAGTATATTGTCTTAATAAGACTGCGTTTTTTACTCATGACTTCTAATTATTACTTTTTCTGCTAAGTTTTCACTTTGCTCTTAAAAATGTTTTCTGTTCATGTTTAGAAGTTCATGAGTATTAATTTTAAAATCGTGTGTTGCAATGTATTTGCCTTACTACTTTTAAAAATCTTCCAACAAAACATAGTGCTCTGTCTTTTGCAAATACTGATCACTAATACAACTAGACTATACAAAAAACAAAGCTACCTTTTTATATGTGTTTAGATGAGCTGGCAAAATAATTCCTTGGAGTTACCTTCCAAAACAGCATATGCTTCTTACACCTGGGGGGTTGGGAACTGAAGTTCAACTAAGATACGTGACTCCAGCTAATGTTAATTGCATAGTTGGAGTCAATATACCTTGATTCGAACTTTGGCACTATTCCCACTGAGGGAGTTACTTCCCTTTATTCCTTGTGAGGAGTAGGAGTACTGGCGCTGAAGGGGGTACCCTCAATGATTAACACAGTGGTCTCCAGCCTTTTTAACCACTAGATCACTTTTTCAATTTAAGTACAATGTTAGATCTATCTCAAACTCAGATACCCTTGGCCTGCTTTCTTCCTGCCCCTTCTTAGAGGCCCTGCTCCTGCTCCACCTTTTCTCTGAGACCTCACCTGCTTACTCCATCCCCTTTTCTCCCCCATCCTCACTCACTTTCACCAGGCTGGGGTAGGGGGTTGGGGAGCAGACTCTGATCTTGGGCCAAGGGGTTTGGAGTGTGGGAGGGACTCTGGGCTTAGCCCAGGGTGGGGATTGGGTCCAGGAGCGCTTTCAGGGTGCAAACTCTGGGAAGTTTGGATGCAAGGGGACTCACATCTGCGGCTGGAGGCTGGGTGTAGAAAGAGGTACAGGGCTGGGACAGGGGTTCAGGAAACAGGCTCTGTCTGGACACCGTTTAACTGAGATGGCTTCGGCTGTGGAGCAGTGGGGTTAAGGCAGGCTTACGCTTGCCCTGACTCTGCACCACTCCTGACCCTGCATGTACAGGCAGTCCCCGGGTTACGTGGATCCGACTTACGTCGGATCCCTACTTACGAATGGGCTGAGGCAACCCCGCACTAGCTGCGCCCCCCCACCAGCAAACTGCCGAGAAGCGCCGTGGTCCCGCCGCCCGCGTTCTCCGCGGCGAGAAAAGCCGCCTCCGCGCGTCCTGGTCTGCTGGGGGCGCGGACCATGGAGACCAGCAGACCAGGGAGATGCGGAGTGGCTTTTCTCGCCGCGGAGGACGAGAAACAGTGGCTCTGTGGCACCATGTGCTGCCCCTCATCTACAGGCAATGAGCCCACAGCTTCTACTGGCCACAGTTCCCATTATTGATCAGTGGGAGCTGCAGGAGTGATGTCTGCAGGCAATGACAGCATGTGGAGACCCCCCCCTGCTTTGCCAGCCTCTTGCAGGAGCAGCAGTTACCACAGGGACGATTACTCCAGCCATCACGGGTTAGGCATTTTTAGAACTTATTGCTCAAAGAATTAAATTTAAGCATAAGAAGGAAATGCAAATTAAGAAATGCACAGACCAGTCAAAAAACCAAAAATACCCCACTTTGCAAGCAGTAAAAGAAGTAACAACAATAACCCATGTATGTGTTGGGTTGGGAGAGGAGAGTAAAGGACAGTGTGTGTTTGTGAATATAACAGAGGCATACAGAGTGTGTGTGACAGAGATTTGCATTGCCAAGCTCCCTCTACCCCCTTCTCTCTGTGTGCAGATAGGGTAGGAGGAGGGGCACCCTGACATCAGCACCCTTCCTTTCTCCCTCCCACACCCTGCATAGCAAGCAGGAGGCTCCAAGGCAGAGGGTAGGAGCAGCATGACAGTGTGTGGAGGGGCAAGTGAAGTGCCAGTGCTTGAAAGCTTCCTAGCCAAACCAGTCAGGATCACCTGTCAGAAGCACCAAGATCTACTAGTAGATCCTGATCTATTGGTTGGTGACCACTGATTTAACAGGTCCTTACTAGACCTGATAAATCGAATGCTAGAAAATTGACCTCTGGAGCGTTGATCCACTGGTAAATATAGACGTGGCATGATTGTTAGTTTATAAAAATGAATTCAGTTGCTTCCCTCATGGCTGTCACTGGAGGAGAAATATAGTTTGGTTACTTGTGCCAGGTGAGGTGTATAATTGTCAACATTTTAAGTGTTTAGGGCTGCAGTTCCCAAGCTTCTGAAAAATTACTTCAGTTGTGCTCTCTTCTGTTGAAAAACTGGATAGAGTTCAGAGAAGAGCCACAAGAATAATTAAAGGGTTAGAAAACCTGCCTTTCAGTGATAGACTGAAGGAGCCCTGTTTGTTTATCTTAATAAAGAGAAGGTTAAGGGGTGACTTGATGACAGCCTGTAAGTATTTAAATGTGCTCTTTGATCCAGAAGAGAAAGGAATATAAAATGAACTTGAAACTGAAGCTAGACAAATTCAGACTGGAAATAAGGTGTACATTTCTGACAGAGAGATTAATTAATCATTGGAACAGTTTACCAGGGATCATAGTGAATTCTTCATCACTGACAGTTTTTAAATGGAGATGGATTTTTTTCTAAAAGATCTGTGCTAGGAATTATTCTGGGGAAGTTCTGTGGCATGTATTGGATACGTCAGAGTACATGTTCAAAATGGTCCCTTCTGGCCTTGTGAATCCTGCCATGCCAGCAGGGTAGCATAGAGGCAATTTGGACTGCAAGTTTGTCCCAGCTTAAGCTAGTTCTTGCATCCCCCAATGGCATACCCTGTGGTTTAGGAAACGATGTGCAAGGGACAGTTCTCAGTATGAACTAATTAGAGCCTGATAATCACTTTCCCTGTAGCTTCTGGAAGGTTTTATATACAATCTATTAAATGTTAGCACTTGTTTTCCATAGACATGATCCAATGAGATCTCAGCGAAGGTAAATAAACTCTTTTTACACAGTAGGAAAACAAACACATGAAGATTAAATAACATGACTAAGGTTAAAGGAGTCTTTCAACACCGTGAGCAAAAGGCAGGACTGTCTTGCTCTGTAACTCATTGACTCTCTTGCACTTAAGTTTGGCTACCAAGTCAAGGGGGTCACAGTGGCATCCCTTTCTTCCACAAATAATAAACTGGCCATGGATCTCATGAGTCCTGAAGGCCAATCTGTGAGGTAGAAATATATTGGTAATGAGCAGAAGTACTGCGTTCACATTTATGGATCCCCCAAAACCAGAGGACAGGGAATCACAACTGTGGGATTTGTGGGTCCAAACACCACCTCTAGAAAAAGTGATCAAAAGTCTACGAATATGTTTGGGAGAAATAAACGGTGTAATTAACATTCCCGTTACGATACCTGGGGATTTGTAGAGACGGGTGTGTGATGGAGCAGGAGGGACCTTCAGAATTGCCTTCATTGGAGAAAAATGGTGTAAGGGGTTAAGTCAAAGTAGCTACCAGATAATATCTACAGGCAGGTCTCCTAGCCAAGAGCAGGCTGAATGGTAGATGCCTCAGGAGGAAAATTCCTCTCTGCCTCCACTGAGTCCAGCACATCAGTCTGTCGCTAATCAGAATCACATGACCTGTGGTGGTCACTGGAGAAGATTGGAGAGCATTGGGCAGTACAAAGGAGTGTCTGCCATTTTGCTTTCAGTAGCAATGAAGTCACACTGAAGATCTCACTTGCCTTGGAACAAATAATGTTGTTCTGAAATGTGACCTTTCCTTTTCACAAGAGGGTCTGATGTGGAAGTTCACAAGTTAAACTAAATCTTATTTCGGGGATAGGTGGAGGCAAGTTTTTAATAAAATGGAAAAGGCCATTTGAGGGACATGAGTTTTATTGTTTTCTCCCATGCGCCGGCAGACTCCTCTTTTAAAAAAAAAAAAAAAAAGCTTTCCTAATAAGTGATATAAGATGGCGTGAGGTTATTAATACCCTGTAACATTTCAGGGCAAATTTAGTAACTCCATTGCCTAACCTCTTGTGTCAATTGTCATGAATAGGTTTTCAGCAAACTTGAGATTTTCAATAAATTGTTGGGTGTGGGGTTTTTTTTTTTTCTTTCCCCTTCTGGCTTCTGAGCCTTTTCTGCTATGTCCGGAGAGCTGGTGGGAGCAAATCTCACAGCCTATGTTGACTGAGGCATGGTAGTGGTGCTTGGGCTAACATGATACAAACAGCTGCTGTTGTTGTTGCTTTGACATTAGGGTACATCCCCTTCCTAAGCTTTAGAGCTGGACCCAGAGACTCCACATTGCTATTTTTAGCATGCTAGCACAAGTGCATAGACCCAGGCTGTGCAACAGCGCTCCCTGCAGTTATGTAGATGTATCATCAGGGGCTCACAATTTTTCCCTTGTCTCCACAACCCCTGGGGTCTTTGTAAACAAAAGCTGACATTCTCCTGAGAGTGTGTAGTTCTTGGAGCAGGGATTTTAAGAAATAATGCCAAATGCTGTGAGTTGGAAAAACTGTAATAAATAGAAAATAACTAAGTATTTTCTGGGGCTTCTCAAGAAGTCTTGCTCCAAAATTTTAGATTTCAGAACTCTTGCTGCTGCTCTTTTGACAACACTCCAATGCCCTCCTTGCAATTATGCTCCTAATCATTTCATTTGCATGCTATTCTTCAACTGGGTTCTGTTTGTTTCTCCTCCAGGGACTCTTATCAGAAGATACAAAGTGCTGTTAATCTGAGCATGCTTCGATATTTGCTTTGGGTTATTGTAAATTGCTTAATGATAATCCACTTGGGATCAGGCATTTTACAACCAATCCCCTACCTTTCTCCTCTGCCACCACTTTGATGATAACGGAGTACGTGTCATGGCCTCTGATTTTAAATCCTTTCCTCGTTCATTGAATTAATGATGTTTATACCAATAGGCTTTAGATTAAACATCTAAGCAACAATACAACTCTTAAGCACAGCTATAGTGTCTAACTTGAAAAGAGAAATCTCTCTCTCCCCTCTTGTACAAGTATAGAGGCCCTCATGTTCTGTTCATGGATAATCCTGAAGCAAACTATGATAGAAGAGTAATGTTACAAAAACAGTTTTATTATTATTATTGGGAACCTTACTGTTCTGCTATAGTTTGCTCCAGGGATATTCATGATGATTACCCCTGTTCTGGTATAGAGAACTTGAATTGAAATATTTTTCTAATCTGCCTTGTCCTAAATTTCATGCTTGCATGAACATTTGTTACACTTCAGTTTTCCATCCTTGAGCAGAGAATGCCTTTATTAACAATAATACTACAATAGGGAAAATATAATTAACTACCAGAGTCATTTCCAGGAGCAAGATCTAATGCATTCACGGGTGGTGAGGGAGTTGGCTGATGAGATTGCAGAGCCATTGGCCGTTACCTTTGAAAACTCGTGGCTATCGGGGGAGGGCTTGGATGATTGGAAAAGAGCAAAATGTAGTGCCCGTCTTTAAAAATGGAAGAAGGAGAATTCGGGTTATCTGTAGACCAATCCTCCTCACTTCAGTCCCTGGGTAAATAGAGCAGGTCCTCAAGGAATCAGTTTTGAAAAACTTTAAGGAACGGAAGGTGATCAGGAACAGTCAACCTCAAGTCACCAAGGGCAAGTCATCTAATTGCCTTCTGTGATGAGAGAGCTGTATCAAGCAGAGTGCCCCACTGGTCAGTCCTGGCAGAGGTTTTATTCAAAATCTTCATTATTGATCTGGATGGTAGGATGAGTTGCACACTCTACAAGTTTGTGGATGCCACTAAGCTGTGGGGAGAGGTAGATATGCTAGAGAGTAGGATACGCCCAGAGTGACCGAGACAAATTAGAGGTTTGGGCCAAAATATATCTGAGGTTCAACAAGGACAAGTGCAGAGTTCTGCACTTGGGACAGAAGACTCCTATGCACTGCTACTGGCTGGGGACCGGCTGGCTAAGCAGCAATCTGGCAGACAAAGACCTGTGAATTACAGTGGATAAGAAGCTGGATATGAATCAACAGCGTGCCCTTGTTGCCAAGAAGGTTAATGGCATATTGAACTGAATTAGTAGGCGCATTGCCAGCAAATCAAGCGAAGTGATTATTCTCTTGTATTTGGCACTAGTGAGTATTGTCTAGTTTTGGATCTCTCTCTACAGAAAGGATGAGGACAAATTGGAGAGAGTCCAGTGGAGGGCAATGAAAATGATTAGAGGGCTGGAGCACATGACTTATGAGGAAAGGCTCAGGGAACTGGACTTATTTAGTCTGCAGAGGGGAAGTATGGGGGGGAAGGCAGGGGATTTGATAGCAGTCTGCAGCTACTTGAAGGCGGGAGGAGCAGGGGGGGTTTCCAAAGAAGATGGAGAGAGATTATTCTCAGTGGTGTCAGATGACAGAGCAGGAAGCAATGGTCTCAAGTTGCAGTGAGGGAGATCTAGGTTGCATATTAGGGAAAAATATTTCACTAGAAGGGTGGTGAAGCACTGGAATGGGTTGCCAAAGGCGATGGTGTAATCTTTATCCTTACAGGTTTTTTCAGGCTTGACAAAGTGCTAGCTGGGATGATTTAGTTGGGATTGGCCCTGCTTTGAGCAGGTAGTTTGACTAAATGACCTCCTGCGTCTCTTCCAACCCCAATCTTCCATGACTCTATGAAAGAGGAAAGACTATGTGATAAAACACTGTTCGTTAAAAAACAAGTAGATGTCTTGATTTGGTTGGATGTCACAAATGAAAGAATTGTATTTGCTGGTTTTAAGAAATATCAAAACTATTATTGTCCCTTCCTATGTGGAGGTGGCAGAGGCTACAGTGGTGTAGTAAAATGCATTGAAAAAAAGTGTTGTCTTGCTTTGAAATTAACCTTATGAACACAACAGCCATATTGGGTCAGACCAAATGCCATATAGCCCAGTATCTTTTCCTGTGGCTGCGGCCGGTGCCATGTGCCCTAGCGGCAATGAACAGTTCAGGTAATCAGACTGGCAAACCCACTTGTAAAGTTTCTGTGAATTTTTTTAGTGTTGTAGATATCTGAAAACTCTGATCTGTTATGGACTGGTAACATTTTATTTGCATATTAATTATTTGCATAATGATATGCAAATACGCAAATAAAATGTTACCAGACCGTAATGGATCAGAGTTTTCAGATATCTACAGCACTAAAAAAAAATTCACAGAAAGCGTTCCCCTCTGGCTGCTGGGTGGGACAGCCCTCCCTCGGGTGACTGGTGCCTGAAGAGGGAGGGGGACAGGGGGCATTTGGGGCACCATATTTAGCAACTTTAGAAATTTTGTCAGTGGCATAGGACGTGGTGCCCCTAAGTGCAGCCACCAGTCACATTTGCCCCCCTCCCCTGCCACAATGGGGGGGGGTAGTTGCCATTGTATATCTCCCTCTCCTCCTGTACAGCCCCTGCCCTGTGTGTCTCCCTTCCCCAGCCAGGCTGCTCTTGCTCCCACAGTCTCCTCTCATCTGCCCCATAAGTCTTTCCTGAATTCCTCCCCCCCCAACCTCCCTTCAGCGCCTCCTGAATCCCCCTCCTGCTCCTGCCTCACACATCCCTGTTCCCCCTTTATCCCCTTGTCTGCCCTCGCTCCTCTTCTGCCCCCTCCCGACTCCTCCCAGGGCTGGCTGGCTCCCCCACCCTACACATGATGGGAGCTTCCCTAGGCCTGGGCAGGGCATTGCAGCTAGCTCCTCAGGGAGCAGCTTAGGGCCAAAACCTCCCCCTGCAGCCTGGGGGGGACCACTCCTGGGAGGGTGTCTCTTACCTGTTCCCCAATCACTACTTGCCTTGGGGTAGGGACTGGCCAGGCTGGGGCCACTGCCCTGGGAGAGACTCCCAGGGAGCAGCGGGACTGGCCCTGCTGGAGATTCCCTTTCCCAGCTGCAGCCCAACAGCAGTCTTCCTCTTCCCCTTCTCCCCACCTCCCTCACCAAGGCTCAGGGATCTGGTCAGGAGCCGCCCTAGAGTCCCCGCAAGCAGAGGCTGTGAGGGTTCTCTGCTGCGGCGGCTGAGCCCAGTGATTGCGTCTTCCTTGCCGCCTGCTGCTGCTGGGTCGTAGCATGACACCCGCCCCTGCGCTCAGGTAGTGTGCCGTGGCCCACCAGCCAGCGGTTCACAGACCGGCACCAGTCCATGGACCAGTGGTTGGGAACTGCTGCTGTATTATATCTCCCCCATTAATCTCCTCTTTTTTCGAAGATGAAAATTCCCAGTCTTATTAATCTCTCCTCATATGACAGCTGTTCCATACCCCCAAGCATTTTTGTTGCCCAGTGGTGAGTGTGAGGATGGCGCCTTGCTATAAAATTCCAGGCACATCCCATTTTCCTGGCACAACCAAACCCTGACCTTCCTTTAAGTTAAGGTAAGAGGAAGCTGCATACCAAATTTGGTGGCACTAGATCTGACTGTTTAGGAGGAGTTCTTGAACAAACGTCCTCTAAAACAAATAAATAAATATATATAATCTATACAATAATATGGAGAAATAGGGAGGATAGTGGCCATTTCACAGATAGGTACCTGAGGCACAGCAAGAAGTGACGTGCCCCAGATCACATGGGAAATTTGTTGGGAAGCAGAGAATTGACTCTGATTTCCAGAGGCCCTGGCTCACTCTTTTTTCTATTCAATTATTCATGGTGTGCTCATTATTTGACATTCTCTTCATTTTATAGTACTTCAGCTGCAGCTGAAGCAGCCCAGGAGAGGGAAAGAACATGGCTTCTGCTGCCTAGAGTGATGATCATTAAGAAGCTGTTAGTGGAGACAAAGGGGAACAAAAGTTTCTGTGGTAGTTAAGGTGTGCACCACATTGGCTATGTCTAGACTGCATTGCTTTTCTGGGATACCTCCAGTACCCCTGAAAAACAACGCCATGTCGAAGGAACACGTCTGCTTTTTTGGAAAAAAAAAAATTCAAAAAAGCGGATGCACTCTTTCACCATCCCTGTAAAACTCATTCTACGAGGAATAAGGGATGTGTCGAAAGAGCACCTTTTTTTCAAAATTTAATGCTGTGTAGCATTTTTGGAAATGCATACCAAATTTTGGAAAAGCCTCTTTCAAAAGTAAATTGGAAAAAGATACGCAGTTTGTGCACTGCAGATTGTGTTTCTTTTTCCAACTTAATTCTTCTTGGCAACAAGTATTGTAAAGTGCCATATTTGGTGACAGTGTAAAATAATATATCATTCTTCCTGAAGTTTTTTTAAACTGATCCAGATAGCTACAGGTTGGAATAAAATAGTTCTGGAGGCTTAACTATCCTGGGAAGATGGCTACTGATGATTGACACATCCCAAGTTTTTTTTTTTTTTATACCAAAAACCGTCAGGAGGTTAGTTATGGCTGGTGATGGTGCCCCAGTGCTCTTATTCGACAACCAATGTTCTGATCTTACAGTCTCTCCAAACAACTAGATTCTTGCTTCAATGCATAGTCCTACTTACTTCATCTCGGGTTGCTGGATGCTATGCGCCCATCAGTTGGACTGGTTATTTAGCTGCCTAAAATGTGAACATAAGAACCTAACTTAAATAACCAGTTTTTAAAAAAACTTACCCAAATACCTTTAGTCCCCTTACTAAAGGTGCCTCTGCTTATTTTCTGGGAAGATCCTGTGTGCTGTAATCTAGCCCCAGAGACTACAATTTCCATGAGCCCTTGAGAAACCAGGAAGGAAGGTTTGTTGTTTTTTCCGGGGGGAGGGGGTCTCTCCACGTGTGTGGAGAGAGACTCTCAGCAGTCTGTGGACTCTTCCCTTTGTTTTTGAAAGAGGAGCCAGGGTGCTGTGGAGGAGTTTTAGCCAGTCCAGGAGCTGTTAGGTTGCAGCTACAGACTTGGATTCAGAGCCTTTGGGACTGGAATCTAGCAGGCTGTTTCTGATTGCCCTTTGGCTGTACCTGTGGCTAGAAGTACTACTCTGCACACAGAAGGAGACTATAATCATCCACTTCAGCTGCAAAATCTTCATGCGTGCCCACGCAAGCAAGAGTATGGTACTGAGAGTCCTGAGGAGTGGGTGTGATAAACAGGGGCAGTACAAATGCCAGATAGATACATTCCTATTATTTCTATGTACTTTGTTAGTGTTATTCACTGTTAATCTGTTAAACTCTGTTTCTTTAAGTTAAGTAAAGTCTGTTTTTTCTACTGTAATCTATCAGATGTATACTATTTATGATTTGTAATTGTTGTTCTGGAACTAGAGCCAGATTATTGCTGGAATAATTTTATTCCTGGAGGCTCCCAAGGCACACCAGTAAGTGTGTATAGGGCCAGCCAGGTGGAGGCACCGCCATTATATGTTCTTTATGAGCAAGGGGGGTGGATAGGGTTTCCCCAACTAAACAACATCACTACTGGGGTACTCAGGATCTCCTTTTATGTTAAAACCATCAGGCGCCCATCACATCTGTGAGTGTGACCTGCTCCCGAGTAACCCGGGGCGGGGGGGAGGGGTTACATACCTTTTTTGGTTATCTAAAAAAAAACCTAACTAATCTGAAGATTAGTCAGACATATTCTAGTCACCAAGAGCTTATGTAACTGCAGCATAAAGAATTGCCTAATTACAGTCATAGTTACTGAAAACCCTGTCTTGTCATTTGAGAAATTTGTCATAGAATCTTTGGAGCACACTAATTTGTCATTGACTCATTGGAACATATAATGCATTGGACCAAATGTCATCAAAGGTACCTGGGATCTGAAGAATGAACTTGAGTATGAATGAAATGGTTGTTCAAATGGAGCTTTTTTTGCGGGGAGGGGCTTGGCATGCATGAGGGTTTTGTGCTTGTGTTTTTGGTTCCTTTATTTTGTTTAAAAGAATAAATTAGTGTTTTTCCCAGGTAGTTCTTTTTCTTCAGTTGTACTGTAATTTAGTCTTCTCTGACTTTTTTTAAATGTTTGTTAATTTTATTCTATGGATATTGTATTTTTAATATCAATATTTAGAGGGCAGATTCATTCTTGTCATTTGAAAGTTCTTGCATATTTCAAGAGACTGTGCCAAAGTGGGGAAAGTAGTCTTATAGTCCCTCTTCCAATGAGTCTCCAAGCTTCACTGCCTTTGATAAGTTTGGAAGTCACCTACAGTGTAATGGAATATGCATGCACTTGAAGTAACGATGGTGACTCGCCTTCTTGCAACTGTTCTTTGAGATGTGCTGTGTATGTCTGTTATACGGCTCACCTTCCTTTCACAGTGCACTGGAGCCTACCATTGATTTACAGTGCGAAGGGACTGAGGGAAGGACATGGTAGTTTCATCCTGGATACCACGGTGGGGAATACAAAGAAGGTGACCCACCAGGATTAGTGCCTGGTGGGCTGCCTTCACTATATTTATCCGCACTTCGGCAGGTATCAGGTGATCGCAGCTCTTGTTGGCCATGGATTATTGTTTGCAGCCAATGGGAGTAGTGGATAAAATTCAAGTGGCTCGGTAATTATAATTTACATTCATTAGGATGTCATTCTGGTGCATCTGTATTGCTACTTTTATTCTTTGTAACAAGATGTTAAGCATATAAGGAAATGCACTGGGTTTTCGTTTTTCGGAAGTAACCAAATACACGTTGTTTTATATTCCCTCAGCGTTTCTCATATTTTGTTGCGTGCGTTCATACCACGCAGCATAGGCTCTGGCTTCGTCCAGAACTGGGGGAGGAGGTGCTCACCCCAAGTCCCCACCCATGCCTTCCCTCTTCCTGCTACTGCCCCATGTCTTCCCACCCCCCTCCCTCAAGTGCATCCCATCCTTGTTCCTCCTCTTCTCTCCCAGAGCTTCCTGCTTTCTGCAAAGCATCTGCTTGCAGTGGTCGTGAGGCTTAGGGAGAGTGTGAGGGAGAGGAATGGATCACCAGGGCTGCTGTGGGTACACTGGAAGGGAAGGGGAGAGCTGGCTGCTGGTGGGCACTAAACACCTACTAATATTTTTCTGTGGGTACTCCAGGCTCAGATGTGGTTTGATTCTAGTCATCAGCCAACAAGAATGCCGATAATCCCCTTTCATTTGGGGATAACATTTGGATGGAAGTACAGCATGCAAATGTTGAGACAGCTGCTCTTCTGAGGAGGTTTTCCGTGGTATATTTAAAATGCCATTTTGGTAGGTCTGAATAATTAGGAACTGCCCAGAAAAGCATTTTTTGAAGATTAGTTGCTTTTAGAAGTTATTTAGGTATGGTAAAGTGACACTTCAGTATTCTCTGATGATGATGCAGAGTTGCCAAGAGCCTATAACTTCCATTCTTTCAACCTCTGGCAATTTAATAAGACATACAGCATTACCGCATATGGGCCCAATCCAATACTCTGTAGTAACTTTTCTCTGGGTATCTAGACAACACCTTGATTAGGTGTAGGAAATGGAAGATAATTTTCTACTTGGTTCATCTGAAGTTGAACAGAAAAAAGTTATTGATTCTCTAGTATTTGAAAAATTCTTCTCCTTGAAAAATATTCTCTTTATTTAGTCTGTAATTTTGCAGACTAAATGTTGGATGGGACGAGCCTTTGTTATTAAGTTGATTATTTTGTGAAGGTAACATAGGTATGTTTTGATCCACTGCAAATTGTTGGCAGTAGTAAAAAAAGGCCTTTTTCCTTTCATTGAGAAGACCACTTACTCACTTAATAGATATTTCTGTAAATTCATTTTTAAAGGGTTTTCTGAAAGGCTCTTTAACCATTGAAGGTTTCTGAGGATAGGGTGATCTTCCCATCTCTGTGCTACCTCAAAGTGGAAGCAACTGGCCATATCTAGGAGAAACCAAAATTTTCAGAGTGAAAGTGAATTTTGATCCAAAGCTTAATCTCAAGATCAGATATGCTCACTTGATGTGCAGTGACCAGCCCTGCAAAACCAATGGTTGGTACCTGACACTCAAGCTGGATTTGCATCTCCTTGCATATATCCAGCCGGAATAGATGCAGTGGGAAGCCTAGAGCACAGAACAGGATGGTGAAGCAAGGCAGCCAGCCAAACTCTGTATGGTGAGACTAGGGAAAGGAATTGTTTTGGTGTAAAAGCTAGGACATTTGAGTCCTCCAATATAGTGCTTGTCAATGTCAGTCAGTGTAGCCAACAGTCTCGCCAAGTCCCTAGACAAGGCCGGGGGGGAGCCATGCTCCATGCCTGGAATGGACTAGGCTGGGACTAGCCTCCCCCATGCAGCCCTGAGCTCTGTTGGTGAAAGGGACCAAATATCTGGCCACCACCACCACTGCACTAGCAACAGCAATGGCTAGCGGGCCCCAGGGCAGTTGCCCCCTTTCCGCAACTCCTCCTCCCCCGATGGTGGGCCTGGCAATAGTGCCTAGTCTGTGAATTCAATAGCTAATCTGTGTCTATGTACCTGCAATTACATACTAGATGGTAGAATTTTCTACATCTATACTTCTTCCCCTCCGTTATTAGAGAGAAAAATTGTACTCCTTTTGGGCAGTATAGCAATTAAATAATCTGAAGTGTGTAAATGTGGGAACAAAATTAAATGGAGTTTTTGGAGCAGCAAGCCAAGTAGCCTGAACAGTATTTTTTAAAATCTGCTACACAGTTTTGTCAGGATAAAAGGTGATTTGTTACAACAGGGGTGGGCAATAATTTTTTGCTGGGGGCCACTTCAGAAATTTTTGAAGTGGCCCTAGGCTGCACCAGAACGGGTGGGGCCTCAAGCAGAAAGGGCGGGGCCAGGATACTTCCCTGCTTCCCCACCCACAGACCATGATTGGTTGGGGGGGAGGGACTGTGTGAAGTCTTTGCCTCCCCTTCTCCCTGAGGTTCCCCTTAAGTGCCCATGCCCCTGGGGTGGGAGGAAACTTTGTGTGCTCCCCCTTGGGGCAGGGGAGTGCATGAAGTCTCCTCCTGCCCTGCCAGGAGCGGGTGGCGCTTCTAAGCCTCCACAGGCTGGATCATCCCATTTGGTGAGCCAGATCCAGCCCACGGAGGCCCTTTTCTCTACCCCTGTGTTAGTCTCAATAAATGTTATGGATTTTACAGCTACACTTGCAACATACTACAATCTCAGTTGCCTATTCCCAGTAAACTCCAATTAGGTTGCCAGTAAACAACATTTGCAGCTGATGGCAGATTTTTAGGCTACTGTTATTAACAGAGAGAGGTTGGGAAAAAAAGTTCTTCTGTAGTTTAATGATGTATGATCTAGGATGTAACATTAACCATGCAGCATGAAACATTTTAAAATATTATATTTGATCAAACTTGCTTTATCATGGAAACGGTGCTCTTAGAGTTATGTTATGAAACCTTTTAAACAGTCAGATCCCGTTTATAGTCCTTAAAATATTGGCACTAGTTCTGAAGAAAGAGTAACTTCAAAAGAAGTTAGTTTTCTGGTTGTACTGAAACTTTCTCATTTATTACATCGTTTAACACACATAACCAGTGATAAGAGTTAAATGTAAATGACAGTCAAAATACACAAATACATTTCTGCTTGCAACTTGTCTAGTTCTTATTAGAAGAAATATTACATATGTAAATATTTTAGATTTAGTTTTCAACCAACAAAAAACAAAATATAACACATGTTTCTTAAAGGTGATGGTGATTTTTTTTTTAAAACAAGTAGTTGAATTATTTGAATCCCAAACTCTTTACTGTTTTCACAAATAAAAATGATGATTTTATTCATTTTGACTGTGTGGCTGAGTTCTGTAAATGTTTGATTCCTGGCATTTTTATTTATTTTAGCTTGAGTGTAGTAAATTTGGAAGTTGAGGGTTTGTTCTCCTGTTGATAAAGTTTTCGTAATCCAGTTGTGGATCAGAGCCAATACCACATAACTTAAATGATCCGAAAACAAATACTGAATACTGTACTAAAAAGATTAAATGAACAATTCATAAAAAAATCAAAAGGCTGAAAATGTATTCATCAGTTGTTTGGCTGAAAAATACATGAATCGAAATCAGGATTTTCATGTAATCCAATCACAAAACATAAAAGAGGGGTTAAACACCCTAATGAATACTATTCAAAACTAATAGCTTGACGAGTTCTAATTTGCCCTTAGTAATGATGGGCCAAATGCTTCTGATTTTACATCTTCTGCAGTCCAACTGAAGGCAGGATAGAACTTGGCCTATTTTGTTCACAGCCTTGGTTATGCAAACACAAAATCTGTAAACCTTCAGCTGTGACTGGCTGAAGGATCTTTGATAGTAGGACATCTCCAGTACCACACCATGAGACCCTCTGGCCTGGACTCTAGTACTCAGCCGAGCACCAAGCTTAAGGAAGAGTTACTGTGAGTCACTTGACCCAGAGGGAGGGATGGGGCCCTTCAGCTGGTCACGACCACCTCTCCCTCCTTTTCCCCAGATGAGGTAGTGGTATCAACAGATGTGTCCTCACATCAAGATGACCACAAGGCCTACCAGGATTTATTAAAGCAGGTGGCCTTGAACTTGTGTAAACAAGCAGAGATAATTAAGATGGTGTTTCGCTCTAGTTCTGTCTGGCCTTTAAGTTGCTGAGTCCTGGTATGGGGCTGTATCCCCAGGACTTCCTCCCTATCTTCCAGCAGCCATCTGCAGGCTTAGTCCCTGTTCCGTACTAGGGATGTAATAGTGTCATCAATTCACCGATAAGCTCTCACCTGCACCCTGCCAGTAATTTTTTTAAACAGGTTCCCCTCGCGGACCAGCTCCCGCCTGGCACCCCACACTGTTGCCTATGGTACAGAATGGCAGGGGGCTCCTCAGGAGTGAGGCTGGAGTGCACTGGCTGCTGCCCCCACCCCCAGGGATGACAGAATAGTCGACTAACTGATAAGTCATGAGGTTACTTGACTATTCAACGAATCGATATTTAACATCCCTACTCCATACTAGCAACCAGCCAGAAACATCTCACTGTCCTGGTTCCTGGTCCCACTGAGCTGTCTTTGGTCCTGTTGCTCTTCCAAGCAGCCAGGTCTGCAGTCCTTTCTTCTCTAGCTCCAAGCTCCAACTAACTGCTGCTCCATTCTGTAGCTCCTGTTATATGGCCCTTCTGAACCCTGATTGCTGCTTCTCCTGCAGCCTTCTAGCTTGCTTGAAGCACCTCTACACTCTTCTTTTCCTGGTATTGGTATGGCTGAACCTTGAGTTCTCCAGCAAGGGGCTTTTGGCCCTAGTCCACCCCATCACAGTAGCCATTAGTTCAGCAAGAAGAGTTGTGGAGATCTGGTCCATCACAGTGGAACCCCATATACATTATTCTTAAAAGATAAGGGACCGCTGCGTCCACACCCAACTTTCTTCCCAAAGGTAGTCTCGCAATTCCACTGCAGGCAAGCAATCTTTCTGCTGGTATTGTACCCCAAACCACATGCGAACAGAGCAGTGGTGCCTACACTCCTTTGATGTTAGATAAAACTTAGCTTTCTATATGTAAAGAATCAAATGTGGCGGCAGATCGAGTCAGCTGTTCTTAGTCATAACAAAGACAATGAAGTGTCTCTTTCACCCAGAGGATTTTGTCTAGGATTACCTTGTATATCCAGGCATGTTATGAACTTGTCAGAATCCAGTCTCCTGACTGCTCATTCCACAAGATCACAGACCTCTTTGACTGTTTTTTTTCTAGTGCAAGTCCCTATTCAGGACATCTGCAGGGCCAGTCCTTGGTGCACACATTCTCAGTGTGCTATGCTGTTGTACAAAAGGCTAGAAATGATGCTGATTTTAGCCACAGAGTCTTGCAGTTAGGTTGTTCTTGAAATCTGGACCCACCTCCTGTGCAGCTGTGCGTCGCCTGCATTGTAATGGACATATGCAAACCACCCGAGCAAAATAATAACCGTGCTGTAATTGTTTTTCAAAATGTGTTGCACCAGTCCATTCTCAATCCCGTTTTGCATCCCCTTTAATCGGAATCTATTGGTAAGAAGAAACTGAAGGGGCGCAGGATCTGCAAGGCCCCTTATACTGATGCTATGAATGCGCAGCATCAGAGGGTGCTAGAGCTAACCCAATAGGAGAGAAGAGAGAAAAATCCCAGCAACTGTGCTCAGGGCACGCCCACACCTACATTGGAATGGATGTGTGCAACAAATCTTGAAGAAGAACAGTTACAGAAATGATGGATTTAAAAGTAGCCATTGTTCTACAAAGGAATGTCACTAGCCAGTTAGTAAGACTTCAGAACTGGAATTCATCTACAAGTTTGACACTATTACTCTGGGCTTGAATAAAGACATTAACTGGTTGGTGCATTACAAGCTGATTTCCCCTGCATTTTCACATCAAATGCTGTGAATTGGACACATCCAGCCCACTTAATTAGCCTCATTAGTAAGGGTCCTGGTTTCTGTTATTTCCACTCCAACTCATCTGATGAAGTGGGTTTTACCCACGAAAGCTCATGATTCTGTACATTTTTGTTAGTCTCTAAGGTGCCACAGGATTATTCATGGTTTAAGGTTAGTAGCCATTTTCCCCACTCACTGAAAATGAAAGTGATAATTCAGTTATACAGAGCATGGACTGAGAGAAAGGGAGGGGTGGGTAACATTCAAAAAAATTGTACTTATAGGACTGCTTTTAAACAGTTTAATGACAGACTAGCCACAAAGCATATGTTTCTTATTGCTTGTCAGTCTTGCAATGACGTTATGTGCCTGATTCTCTTAATTTCACACTTTGTACCAACCACCTATATACAACAATCTCTGCTATTGCTTGGAATTCTAGGATTTGCTTACTGACACAATTTTTCTAAAGTGAATTTATAATCATTCAGTATAAGTGTGGGGTTTTTTACGTTTCCTCCCAAATTATTTGGATCTATAAAAACTGTGTGGAAATGACAGCTCAAGTCCATACATAAGTAGGAAAGCAAATAACTTAGAAGTTACATGAAATCATAGCTGCAAAATGGACTTAGCTTGACGCTATCAAAGGCAAAAAGCAGCTGTTAAATATTTGTAATATCTTTTCATTAATACTTTAAAAATGTTAACCAGGCTACAGTCAAAATCTTTTTTTTTTTCCCTAATGGCTTTATTAATATAATGTAGTCTTGCTTTTATTGCAGTTGGCAGACTGTTTGTTTCTATTCACCTGTTAAGGCACATGTTTAGAAATGCAAGCACGGTTACTCATGCTGTATGTAAATGTATAGGCCAATTAGAGTATGGCCATCTCTGCTGTTGGGCCAGTGTGTTCTGTCACTGTTCTCTTCTGACTAGAAGCTACTGGATGTGTTGCACTGGAAGCCCTGAGCTGCATATTTGTGAATTGCAGAGCTTTCCTCTGTGTGAGGGGAATCAAAGGTAAAGTAACTGAAGAGCAAAATCTTTTTCAAGAGTCCACATGAAACTGAAACTCCAAATGTGACCAGCTGTGCATCTTCCACTGACATGTCATGCTTGATGTACATGTATACTCTGAATGTCAGATGGATGAATGAACATCAGGTCTCTCAAGTCTTTTGTTACACAGCATATCTGGAAAGTGGAGCACCTGATTCTGATCTCTTTTATGTAAGGGTTAAGTCTATAAAATTGCATAGATCTGCTCTTCCAGGCTAAAGTTGGTATGAGCAAGGTCAGAATCTTGGATTTTTTTTTTAATAGTCGTATGATAATCTCTCAGTACCATTGCTCACATGCCACCACCAGTGGTTCAACAGAGTGAGGAAGAAATTCAGCCAGTGGTGGTAAGTTGGAGACAATAAAAGCAAGATATCGTGAAGAATAATTAAGCCTTACAGGAGGGCTGAGGTTGAGAGGTGCCTCTGATAAGGCTGGATATTCACCTCCCCTCTGTGCAGCATCTTACTAAGTCTAACAAAACAGCCTGATTTTCAATTAGTATCTGGCATACTCTGCATTTTTATTAGGTTACTGTGACAGTAAATATTAGACAGTAAATGTTGTGCATTAAACATCAACAGCTCCATTGAATTAGATACATTTTTTTTGTTATCAGTGTGATGCTTTAATCTCATTTAAACCATGGTAATTAGCGTGAATTTAATTGTATTCTAAGCAGCTCAGCTATTGACATTGCAACCAGCACAGTAATGAGTATTTATTTTTTCTTCTATTTTCTTCACCCGACTATGATATTTCATTTCAAAACAAACTTCTTGTGTGATTGTAAATTTACCTGCACTGCCACAGTAAGACTATCAAGTATTTTTTTTTTTAAGTTGGATTTTAGTGAGTGAAATGTAGAGGAAATAAAAACATGAAAGATTCAGAAATTCCTTTCAAATAATTTGGATGTTCATCTGAATCTGTCTCATGCATCCTTTCTCCAGTCAGACCCACAGGCTGTGTTGCATTCTTGGAAAGTGGAGATGGAAGGAGTCCAACAGTCTAGCTACTCTTACTGATTTCTTTTCTCTTCCGGTGGAATGCATGTGCCAGTCCCACATTCTGGTGTAGAGTCTTTGTGAGGTGATTGTGCTTCACTGCTGTGTAGCTCTAGGACACATTACTCTTGTTGTTGGGGCCTAGCAATTTGCTGCCACTTGAATAGTAAAGGGCAGGCTGCAGTTGATACTGCAAAGTGAATAGTTGTACTTGGAGTGGCAGAAGGTTGGTATGGAGCATTCTCAGAGAATAGTTATTAAGGTTCACATTCCTGCTGGAAGGGCATAACAAGTGGGGTTCCACAGAGGTCTGTTCTGGAGCCTGTTCTGTTCAATATCTTCATCAACAATTTAGATGATGGCATAGAGAGTACAGTTATTAAGTTTGCAGATATCAAGCTGGGAGGGGTTGCAAGTACTTTGGAGGATAGGGTCAAAATTCATAATCAACTAGAGAGATGGTCTGAGATAAACAGGATGAAATTTAGTAAGGACAAATCCAAAGTACTCCACTTAGGAAGGAACAATCAGTTTCACATATATAAAATGGGAAGTGATGGTCTAGGAAGGAGTACTGCTGAAAGGGATTTAGGGGTCATAATGGATGACAAGTGAAACGTGAGTCAACAGTGTGACACTGTTGCAAAAAAAAAAAAAAAAAAGCAAACATGATTCTGGGATTCATTAATAGGAATGTTGTGAGCAAAACACGAGAAGTCATTCTTCTGCTCTTCAGTGCTGATTAAGCCTCAATTGGTGTACTGTGTCCAGTTCTGGGCACTACATTTCAAGAAAGATGTGGAGAAATTGGAGAAGGTCCAGAGAAGAGCAACAAAAATGATTAAAGGTCTAGAAAAGATGATCTGTGAGGGAAGACTGAAAGAACTGAGCTTGTTTAGTTGAGAAAAAGAGAAGGACATGATAGCAGTTTTCAAGTATCTAAAAGAGTGTTATAAGGAGGAGGTAGAAAAATTGTTCTCCTTGGCCTCCGAGGATAGGACAAGAAGCAATGGGCTTAAATTGCAGCAAAGTAGGTTTAGGCTGGACACCAGGAAAAACTTCCTACCTTTCAGGGTGGTTAAACACTGGAATAAATTGCCTAGGAGGGTTGTAGAGTCTCCCTCTCTGGAGATATTTAAGAGCAGGTTAGACAGACACCTGTCAGGGATGATCTAGACGGTGCTTGGTCCTGCCGTGAAGACGGGGAGTGGACTCGATGACCTCTCAAGGTCCCTTCTAGTTCTAGTGTTCTATGACTCTGTGAAGTTTAGAGGTCTGTCTGACAATATACTTTGTTTGGCTACTTAGTCATGCCACAGTATGGGGTTTGGACTATCAAGGTTATAGATTTGTGATTGTTGTTCTTCCTTTGTCAAGGAACTTTGAGTTGTAACTGATCATCTCAGTTATATTAAATGGTAATTTTTAGCAACATAAGGGGGCTGTATTCCCTGCTCACCAATTCCCCCCCCCCCCCCCACCCCGGTGTCTAGCCAGGGGGGATGGGGCAGGAGCAGGCTGGGGATAGGTATCTGGCCAGGAGGGAGGGGGCAAGAGCATGTTGGGGATATGGGGTCTTGGGGGAACGGATGAGGGGAGCTGAGACGGTTTGGGCTGAGATGGCAGAGGGGACCCAGGGTGGCTCGGGGTGTATGTGTGTTGGGCTCAGATGGTGAAGGGGACGTGGGGGCTTGGATGGCGGAGGGGACCCAGCCCCAGCAGTGTAAAGCAGGAGTCAGAGCTGGAGTAGCCCCTAGCTGGAGGGGACCGTGCCGAGGCTGGCCACAGCAAGCTGCTGAGGACAGAGGCAGGCAGCAGTGGCGGGGTGTGTGTGTGTGTGTGTGTGAGATTATTTTACTGTTATCTTGGATTCAGAGAAGAATCTTGTTATGTGGAAAAATTTCTTGTAGGGGGGAAGGTTCAGTTTATTTTCTGATACTGTGATCAGTCTTTAAATGTATTCTTTGCATGTGCTTGATTACATAATGTTAAATTAGGTTTAATACAGAGACTTTTACCCTAGTGAACAAGTTTTTTACTAGGTGTATTTGAAACAGTTTGTGTATTATTTCTTTAATAAGACTAAAGGAACAATTCACATTAAATTTGCATCTATTATATTTGTCAGTAAAATTATAACCTTATTAAATGTGACACCTTCTTTTTCAGTGACCCCTACGTGAAACTTTCCCTGTATGTAGCTGATGAAAACAGAGAACTTGCTCTGGTACAGACAAAAACTATAAAAAAGGTAGGTGCTGGGTGGTTCTTATTTCACTATGTTCTAGTACTATTGAGACTGCTGAAGCATGCTTCTTGTCTACATGATATTATAGCATCGATTTAAAGATATTGTCCGTGGATGTTTGTATGCATACTGGAGAAAATCTTTCCTTTTTTTAAAATCATACCCTCCCAAGTCAGTGCACACATTTGCCTATAGCCAAGTGCAGACAGTGAACCATAAAATAACTACTCTATACCAAAAAAGTCTCAGCTGAGGTTTGGTATGTTGAATTGCAACGTTGCTTGCTTTTATAAGATTTATTTTTAAACAATATTAAACCATTATAAAATATTATTCAACATAGGCACAATTAATTGACTGTTCACATAATGATCTTGCTGAGAGTCGTCTTTGCCGAGTCATCCTATATCCATTTGAAAATATTTGATGTGGGCATTAAAATGTCAGGCAGAATTGTAAACTACTGAAATTCATTTTGAATAATCCGTAGAGATGTTTTTAAAAACATTTCTAACTGGTACCAAACCCAAAGGTACTGTTTTTCTTAGTTTGTCTTTAATTTCTATCTTCGGTGAAAAGTGTAAAGGGATGCTATTAGGCCAAAACTTGAGGTTACCTGTTTCTTAATCTCTAAAGTTGACTTACTATTATGGGAAAAAGGGGGAAAAAACATAATTTTAAGAAAAGATTAAAAGAGAAGTCCTGTCCTAATACTCTGTCCTATTTTACAATAAAACCTTTTTGGCCTGTTGTCGTCTTTAGTTTAATAATTCTCTGATTTCCTCCCCCCGGCCCCCATACACAGGTTTTCTAGTGTGACAAGGCCCTTCATTTGTAAACTAAAAAGGATATAGGGGACGAAATATTAAAACACAGTCTCCCTCCTCAGTTTCATTTTATCATTACAAATGAAGTAAAATGTTTAAATTGTGAGAATCTCACCTTCAAAACATTGCAGCACCTTGTCTCTTCGTGAGAGAGACAGACAGTGAAACAAAGTATTCTTTGTTCCATTTTCCAAGCTACCTGAAAAGCAAGAGAGTCAACAGAGGTTGATATATTACAATTTGTTCCCTGTGGATGTCTTTAATCTGCAATGTAAGCCCAGGGTTAGTAGAACTCAAGATACTAAACCCTGAGTTTATTAACCTAAGGCTTGAGTTTTACACCCATTTGTAACCCCAGTTTAGGAATTGTTGAACCTGGAGTCCCAACCTGGGACTCCAGCATCTATACCGTGTTATGTGGGCCCGAGTCCAACCACTCATATCTAGCATCTTCCCAAAATGTGGTCACACTATTCCTTTGTGGTGTAGTGATTGTTCAGAAGGCAAATGAAGTTGGCTCATGGGGTTCTGGAATATTTTTGGTGCATGAATCCCCGTGCATGAATCCAGTGGGGATGCATCTACACTGCAGAGAAATAAGGCTTGAACCCTGAGTCTAGCTTGAATGAGGCTCGGATTCTCCACCCCCTGTTGTTGTCAGACCTTGCATCCAAGCCCTAGGTAAGCACAACTTGTGTGTGCTGATGTGGAGTTGGGAGGAGAAGGTTTGAGCCTGAGTTAAAATGCTGACCTATACTGCAGTGTAGACATACCTTGTGGGTACTGGAATCTGTTGGCTTGGAGCTCTTCTCAGGCCCGGGATAGAGTATGAAGAGTGACAAGTAAAAACAGTTAAAATTGAAGAAAGAAATAAAAAAAATCCAAAATGCTCAGATGTTTGCTAATTACATTCAGGTGGAGTGCTTTTGACTTGTGTTGTCCCCTTTATAATGTATTGAGATTCTGCTATCTTTGAGTTTCAGAGCTTATCCTAATCTGTTTTTAGTTATGATGAAAATTCTTAGTGAAAACTTAGGCGCTACTTAGTTGTTACAGTAACAACATTGAATATAACATTTTGGGGGGCTGCTTTTAAATACCTTTGTGACATGACATTTATAAAAAAAATGATACAAGTATGTGGGAGGCTTTCTTTTGATACAAATCTCTTTTCAAAAGTAGGATTTACATGTCATCCTGCTACTATGGAATTTTTTTGTGCAGTGTGCACTCTTATTCTCCTTGTATCATTAAAAAATGTGTGAACCTTGTCTGTGTGGGAAAGTCTTTTCAGTAGAGCTGAAGGTTTGAATTTAAACAAAAAATAATATATGTTCTTACCTTCATTTATGCATCATTATTCCAGTTGAAGAGAGCCTTTTTTACAAATCAGTTTCACTTGGGATGGGATTTAAACTACTGTATATGAAATAAAAAGTCCACTCTTTATACTGGAATTAGAGTTGATATCCTGATGGATTTTATTTTTAAAATAAAAAATTCAGATTTTTCATTTAAATAACTTTTTCCTTTTGCAAATATATTTATATAAATTAAACTTTAAAATAACTTCTCACCCATTTAAATAATTTAAAAACCACACAATGTATTTTCTGCCTAATTTTAAAAGTGTCAAACCCCTGAACTGGTGGAAGTTGCTAGTTAAGCACATGAAGCCCTAATTTACTGAAGTGTAGAACCAGCTTTTGACAGCATTAATCTTTTCTAAAGATTCAGAGAGAATATTTTCTTTTCAGTATATTCAACCAGTTTACTTTAATGGCTCATTCATGCAAAGATAAAAATCTCATTTGGAGTTGAAAAAGCACTGAAATTTTTCTTCCAGTTCATAGTAAAAACAAGTGAGATATTTACTAGTACTAAAATCTTGAAGGCTCTGGTGCCTGGACACAATACATTCACTAACTACATGTAATAATTATTAATAATTTTTATGATCATAGCTAGGGACCTTATGCATGTCCCAGATATATTTTCTTTTTATAATAATCAATTTTTAATGCAAAACATGTTTTGATAAACTTCTTTCTTATGTATCTGGAACATTTTAAGGTAGTTCTTTTAAAATAAAGTTACGTTTTTGTGCATTTTAAATTATTTCTAACTTCTATCCAGACAGAGTTTAAAACAAAATTCCATGATTTAAAAAAAAAAAATCAAATACATATTTCTCCACATAATAAAAATAAGAAAATTGAATGCAAATATTTTAAGCCATATAGCTCCTTTAATAGATGTGTATAGATGTAAACATATCTTCCTGACTTGGACCTCCCTCCCCCAGAAAAGTACCACATTTAATATAAAGCAAGCTATATGTCATGGCTGGGCAATAATTTTTTGCCAGGGGCCACTTTAGAAATTTTTGGAATGGCCCTGGGCTGCACCAGAAGGGGCAGGGCTTCAAGCAGAAGGGTGGGGCCAGGATACTTCCCTGCTTCCCCACCCACAGACCAAGATTGGTCTGGGGTTGGGGGAGCACGTGAAGTCATTACCCTCCGCCCCGGAAGTTCCCCCTATGCGCCCATGCCCCTAGCAGTGGGAGGAGACTTCGCGCACTCCCACTTCTGCCCAGAGGCCAATCCCCCTGGGGGTGGGGGAGCACATGAAGTCTCCTTCTGCCTTGCCAGGAGCGCATGGTGCTTCTAAGTGCCGCATGCTCCTTGCAGGTCAGGGGCAGGACAGAGGAAATTTTGTGCGCTTCCCTCCACGCCCAGGCCCTGATTGTCCTGGGGGCGGGGGAGCGGCAGGGCCTACTCAGTCTGGATCCGGTCCACGGAGGCCCTTTTGCCCACCCCTGCTATATTTAGTTGAACATCAACAAGTCTTAAGGGTTACCAACCTTTCTTTATGAAAATAACTAGGTACAAATGCAAAACAAAATTCAAGTCAGTAATTTAAATCAAGGTTTCATGTTTGCTTATTTAAATCATAATTAAAACAGTAGATTTAAATTGATTGAAAGCAGTCTACCCTGGTTCATAAAATGTTCCCTTGTAGGCAAGTGCCTGAGATGATAGAAAGCTCCCTTTCTTACAAGCAATAATGTGGGCTGCTGCTAGTTGTGGGTAATATAGTTTTATAATAAGTGAAAATATTCTAATGTTGGCCACATAGCTGCTGATATAAATGGCCAGCCCATTACCCCACATGGAGCCCTATTGAGGTCAATGGGACTCCACACAGGTCCAAAGCCTCCATGGAGCTGTTTACAGGACTAGAGATTACATCTGCCAGAAAACAATGAGTTTGTTGTTCTTGGGATGTGGAAAACAGCTCTGTAGTTGGACTGGGGCTGTTTCCTAAGTGGTGTGATATTTTTATTAGCTGGAAGATGCTGGAAGGCCACTGTTTTCTGTCTTCCATATAATCTGCACTCAGAATACCAGTACATAATGTTTCTGAGGAAGGACAGAAAACCTGGTTTGGTTGTTTCTTTGTTACTACTACTGCTCTAACTGGCACAGCAGCTTTTTTTTGGTGCCTATATATTTTTCTCTTGAAGCACTTTTATCTTTTTTATTAGTATATTGTTTGTACAATAGCTGCTGTTTTTTGTTTCCTGTGTTGTGACTGCCCCTGGTTCTGTGCAGTATTCCTGTACTGTATTTTTGATTGCACAAGACCAAACTCTTGGTTTTTGGTTTTTGTTGCCATTGGAAGGGGTTAGCCCCCAATTAAACGAAGTGTTTAAATTAAATACTTACATTTAGGTCCATGAGTACTGTCATTGAAGCCACTGGGATAAATTCTGAGGTTAAAATGCTTTTTCTGAATCACAGCCTTAATGTTTTACCAAAATGTCCTTGTTCCATTGTTCCCAATAGGTATAAAGGTTGTCATGGGAACAACATCCTTGCTTCTGTATTGGTAAAGGAGGCCCAGACAGAGGGTTTGACTCTGAAAAGAAAACTGCAATGTAATATAGAACAGTGTTTCTCAACCACTAGTTTATAAACCAGTCCTTGAGATCTTCCTGATGCAGTTTTGCAAGATAGTAAACCAGGCCCTGGTATCAAAAAAGTTGGAAAACACTGATATAAAGTATATTCAGTATAATATACAAAATATAATGTAATGTATCATCTAGTTATAAAAAAGGAAGAAGATGCAATTTTTAAAAAATATTAGTAATATAAAAAGTACTCTAAATAAGAAACTTCATGTTTGAAAACATCAAGAGGAAGATTACGACAATATATTATTTTGTTGAAATTTTGCTTCACACTTATTTTCATTGAAAAAAATTAAAAATTTAGAATGAAGAGCTACAAAATAACAAAATAAAAACAGTTACGGTACAACTGACTGGTTGAAAAGAATCATAATGCTCATAAACATACCAGGAGAAATTAAGTGCTTGTGTAAATGTGAGGAAGACATGATAATTCATTAAAGGGAAAAATTTTGTGAAACTCCTTCCACATTTTGTCTCAGATGTAAATTTTAAATTATTTTTCCCTGGAACAGCTTTTTCTCCAAAGACTCAGTTTTCCAGTATAGATAACTACTCTCCCTTTCCTGGGCAAACAGTGTATTTACACTTCTTAGTATGTCCTTTCTCACAATTGGCAAAGCTGCAGATACCAAAGATGCAAAACTCTGAATCTACAAGGCCAAGTATACAAAATTTAGCTGAAAGGGCAAAATGAGGTTTCATAATAAAGTCCATGTGCTGATAATATCCAAACCATTAAATTTGAGAGGTCAAATCATTCTGACTTCAACTAGACACTTTCAGATTTTTCACTTAGTCTGGACCTATATTAATATTCAGAGGATCACACAGTACCTTGTAAATCCTCAACAAAGAATAAGGTGTAAGGGAGACAAATGCAGGTAAATCTCCTTTGCTCACCCTGTTTCCAGTATTTAAACAAATGTAATCTGTTTGGCTTTTTAATTATTCTGTAGCTGAGGGGGAGAAAAGCTTATTTTTTCATCATCTCCCCTTGATTTTAGATACTTGAAGAGCAGTGCAAACATGGTCATGGGTGAAGAGGGAAAGTGTTGTATGTGGCATTGTTTGTGCAATGTGTTAAGCCCGTGTGTCCAACCAGTTCTGAAGCATAGCAAACTAGCCACACTCAACCAGCCCTATAGCCACATGTGGCTAGCAGCTAGCATGTTGGGCACCATAGTTATAAACATTTGCTTTCTAGATCTGGTCTTTACTCACATTATAAAAGAAATATTGAAAAATACTTTCTTTTAAAAAGCATCTACCAGGTAACCGGAAGGAAGTACTAAAATTAATATTCTACATCCTGTAGTTGCTACCATTGTTTCATTGGCTCCTCTTATCCAGAATCATGTAATCTTCGACTGCACTCGGTATTTAACGGTAGTGGCTGTTTGAGCCCAGTCCTGCCAACATTCTTGTTGTAGCCCCCTCACCTCCAACAAGGCTAATGATATGATTACGCAAATGTGCTAGTTTTGGCAGGAATGGATCCACCATTTGAGTATCAAATACCTTCTTTGGATATTGTGTCACAAATGGGAATGGATGCTAACAGGCAGTAGCATAACTACTTTTATGGTAATCGGACTTTCTCCCTCAGTTACTCTAGTACACAGAAAAATCCCAGTATGTGTGTGTTCAGAGTTCGTAAAGCTAGCAGAATGTCATAGATGCTTGAGAAGACATAGGTGACTAGTAGGTTTGTTCATTTTGATAGATGGCATTTTTCAATTTAAGTACCCAGACTCTGGTGATATTGTTGACCTAGTCTAGCCAATCTACAGGAAGGTAGAAGAAGAGAGATGAAACATGCAACCTTTTGTAGTTCCTCTTTTGGTCAAACCTGCAACAAAGAAAATGGAGAAGGTTTTTAGCTATTTATATGTTGTCATAGCTCCATTGACTTGAGTGGAAATATGACCGTTTACAGCAGCTAAGGATGCTACAATGTCTATTGCTACTTTGGTTGTGGAGCAATTTTAGGCAAGCTTGATTACTGAAATAATGTCCAGACCTCTTTAGAAAACTGAAGTATTGCCACTCAAACCTGTCAATAACCTTTTCACCTACCTAGGAACTTAGCATTCTCAGCTTGATGGATGTTTACGATACTTCAGGTGTTTGGCAGCTCAAAGTCTGCCTTTCAGGAAACCCTACCTAGACACTGGGTATTATTGAAGCATTATTTTAGCCAGATTCTTCAGTGCTGTCCTAATTGCAAGCGTTCAGATTGTGATAGAGGTAAGGTCCTAAATCTGCCCAGATTCCCAGAATTAAATAAGTTATCATAAGGTATAATAACATGGGGTGAAAGTCTCACCTGCTGAGAAATGTGAACTAAATCTTTTTAATTTGAAGAAAATGCTATATTTTACTCTCCTTTCTTGTAGATGTTTTATTCTGTACTACCATACGCTCATTACTAAGATGGTGTTACTAGCATTTGTTCAATTTGGGTCGAAAAACTTGGAAATATATTATGACACAAGGCTGTCTTAGAGTTCAGGTCAGGAGTTTTAAACTTTTATTTATACAAAATGTCTCAGAAATGGCTGAACCCAAATAGAATATATACTGGTTAATTTTTTTGTGGGGATTTGACCAAAAATGGATCAATCAGAGGGAATAAAAGTTTACAGAACACCCCTCTTGTCTATTTCTCCACTGGATTGTTGGAATTTTTGTATTTTAATTTTTGTAACGCTTTTACAAGAAATCCTTCTCTCCTGGGATATTTGTCCACATGGGTATGCCTGTAGAGCATTCCATATCTCCTTAATCTATTGAAAAATATGTACACCAGGCTTTACCCACCAATGACAAATCTGTTGTGGTGCAAAGTGTCTCTCTCATTTCAGGAGGAAAAATAACAATGCTGAGTGCGTGAGAGAGAAACAGCATTCACTATCTTTTATTATTGACTTCAGTCATCAGAAGACAAAGTTGCAGAATACTCTCCGTTTGTGAATAGAATAATTCTGGTATTTTATTTTATTCTAGAGTGGTGTGCCCGCTCATGGAACTATTCCAGAATAGTACTTCAAAATAGCATATGTTGGTCAATTTTCCCATGTAGACTGGAACTTAGGGGTGAGTAGAGTGAGCCATCAATAACCTAGTAGTTAATATAGGTAGAAAGTAATTGTGCAATCCTTCATTTCTTATTTGTTAGGATTCTGCCCACTGATACCGAGAATGGTTCCTGAATTTTTGGAATTGAGTGGATAAAGCATTCAATAATTATTACATTACATACAGACAGAAAAAAACCATTGTATGCCAGACCCCACTTCCTTCTGCCAATTAAAACAAAAGCCTACTCAGACAATTGAAATATTGAAACGCTGACAAGTATTTCTTTAACTTGATTTAAAAATGGCATGGTAGACTTAGGAAGCTTAAAAACCAGTATTTCCCATGGCAATAAAACAAATTATTGCTGTTTTTCCATCCTGAGACATGGGATTGTTTAGTATGCTTTAATACTTGGTGTTGAGCTTGTGATTAAGGACATAGCTTCAAAGGTCTGTATCCCCAATTCTGAGCTATATGGAGCAGAGATGATCAACAGTGATGGGGGAAGAGAGGCAAGGGTGCGCACTTGTGTGAGAGAAAACCAATTTGACATTAAAATGAGCTGAATGGACACTTTAAATGACTCTTTACACGTATTGCCTATATTTCTATTGCTAATCTGTTCATTCTCATAATCTTACATTTGGTTTCCTTTTAGATTGTAAGATAAATGCATACAGGCAGTCCCCAGGTTACGTACAAGATAGGGACTGTAGGTTTGTTCTTAAGTTGAATTTGTATGTAAGTGGGCAGTTACATGTGTGGAAACTCTGGCAAACATTTCTCCAGAGCTCAGTTTTGTTCTCCCACCTCCAGTTCCGTCAGTCCTTTATTCTCAGCTGAGGTGTCTGCTGAGAGAAAAGCCGCTCAGCGTCTCCCTGGTCTGCTGGGGCGGTGCTAGCCAGCACGTCTCCTGGTACCAACAGGGGAAGCAGCTAGTGCGGATTGCCTCACCGTTTGTAAATGGGGATCGATGTAAATTCGGATCCATGTATTCCAAGGGACTGCCTGTATTCTACTCAAATCATGAATACAAAATTGTAATGCTCCATAGGCTTTATTTGGGAAACTGAGGAAGAGCCCTAAGCAAGCTGAGCAGAAACAAATGTTACCTTTGTACAGTGTGGAACCATAACTTTCTTGAGAGCAGTAAACCGCTCCTTGTACAGTGGTGGTTGCTGTGAAATATTAGGTTTTTTTTTTTCTTTTAACAAAGATCATCACGTGCCTGCTATTTAAGTGATGGCAAATATACTTGCAGTCTAAATAGACTTTAAGAGTTTAATATTATTTGCATAAAAATGTAATTTCTTTTACAGACCCTGAATCCAAAATGGAATGAAGAATTTTATTTTAGAGTAAGTTTTTCTTTATTATAATAAATTGTTTAAGCTACAAATAGAATAGTAAAACGAAGCACGCCACATTGCAGTGCATTGGGAAGGAGCTTATTCTGCTTAGTATTTTACTCTAAGTATTTCTTGTATATTTAAAAGAAAAAACACTTGAACTGATATTGTTGCTGCCTAATATCTGTTCTAAAGGATGGAATAAAAGATAGGATTTACCATACGGTTTAAGGTATAAAAGGGTTGTTGTACAATTTTTGATGGTTATTTTTATGCAAGCTTTGACTTGATATAAACAGAAAAAGTAATATGGTTCACTCAAACATTGAGTTTTAGCATATCATGTTTGCTGAGTATTAAACTGGTAATGTAATCACAAATAACTTTAAATTTTTCCTAATGCTATATGATAGCACAGCATATCTGAAACTAAATTAAGAAAGAAACTAATTAAGTGTTTCATGGTTAAAGATCTTGAAAGTTGAGCTAGCATGGCAAAAAGTAGTGAGTGAATTGCGCAAATGGAGGAGGAGAATTGAAAGAGCATTTTTTGGCAAGTAGTATGAAAGTGGAGAGAATATCACATTTATTTTCCTCTTGTAACTTTTTTAAGTTTTGTAAAATCATGTCAAAATTGTTATAGAACTATACTTAATCTAGTGCTTTTCAGTTATTAATTGTAGTTCACATTCTTGTCAGAAAAACTTCACAAATATTTGCAAAATGTGAAATGGTCTCAAAATACCCCAAATTGAATTTAATGTAATATAAATAGCGAAGGTGGAAACATCTGTGATCTTCAGGGATCATAAAGAGTTTTCAAGGAGGAGTTAGCTTCTGTCCAATTGTAGTTTTTATTAGAATAGGTTAGGTAAAATTTCAACAGTTTAAATGTATTCTTTAGAACAGCTGTTTCAGAACAGGGATGGGCAGTGAATATTGTTAAAATGGTCGTATCCCTTCAAAATTCATTTTAGATATTGTCTATTATGCTGATTTGGTAATTTACAACAGAATATTTGTTTATTTAATTTGGGGAGATTGTAAATACTTTAAAATCTCAATTCCATTGAAATAGCTTTTTACACGGTAAAATCTAGTAGATTTTTCTCCCTAAAATAGTCTGTCCAGAGGTACCTATTTTGAGTCCTCTAATATACTACACAAGGCACTTCTTTTGAGTAATGCAGAATCTCTAGGAATTATCTTGGCACTAAACTCAGTATGACGGGCCCCAGCTTTTTCCATTTCAGTCACAACAAGATGCGATGTGTGCAAGCTTTTCATTGGTAGAACATTCATCTGGTCATATTACATGTAAACACATTAAGCTTGGCATTCTTGTGTAGATGGTTAGTGATTCTTAGGATACCCTGTTAAAGGCTCCAAGAAAAAAGTCTTAGAAACAAGCAGCAAATCAAAATGTTTGGGCATTGTTAGAACCACATGTTACCAGTTGTATGATTAGTATTTATTCCCAGTTAACCTACTTTACTAAAAGTAATGTTGAGTACACATCAATAACTTACCAAATGGTTCTAGTTACCAAAAACCCAAAGCACTAAAAGCCCAGGAAATATTGTGTTTAAAAATTAACTTCTAAGGAATCCAAATATCAGGGCACACAAACAACCTTAACTCTGGAGGGGAAGATGACATTTTTGGCTCTGTTGTCACTGATTTAAAAAAAAAGTGGTTTATACCACAAGGTAAAGTCAGTACTATTCTCCCCTTCACAGTCCTGTGACTTGACCTCACCTAATTTACCTTGTGGTGTCTTGTCTCTGCTATGTATTTACTACATGCAATCCCTTGGAGGGACAGCACTGAAGTTTTCAACACGATAAACTAGGTGAGGTCAGTTGCAGGGTAGTGAAGAAGAGGAGAATGTTGACCTCATCTACTTTGCCTCCGTGTACAAACTATAATTACCTAGACTCCACTTAGGGTTTTGCAATCAGACACCTATCACGTCTTAGTTAACTCACCGCCAATAGAACAACAACTTTGAGTCAATATAGGCAAAGCTTTATGGCCGGTCTATGCTACCACTTAAGTCAATTTAACATGTGCCACTCGGGGTATTAAAAAGATCCCGCCCTGTGTGTGATGTAAGTTTAAGCCACCTAAGCACTGTCCAAGTGTCGCTGCTGGCACTATGTCAGTGGGAGATGTTCTCCCACTGACATAGCTTCCACCTCTCACGGGGTGGGAGGGAATACTTATGCTAACCAGAGAGCGCTCTCCTGTCAGCATAGTTTCTTCATTGGATGCCGTACAGCTGCATCAGTGCAACACTTCTAGTGTAGACCTGCCCTTAAATAACCTTCATACCTTTCTAGCAGTTCCAGCTCATTAATGTCTATAAACACCAGCATGCTGTCCTTTAGTCAATTTAAACCTTTGTGCAGCTACATGCTATCCCCAGCAAAATAAGTGCTTTTGGCTCTCTGCTATTTCAGATATTATTCAGCAATAACTCATAACTGATTCCACACTGGACAGGTGGAAAACTCCGTTTTTATGCAGAGCAGTTTGGAAGGCACAGCTCATGCAGTTGAGTGCTCTTCTTTTGGTGTGCATTCAGGATTTGCAGCAAATCAGATATTTGCTACACATTTACGGTATTCATGGAATCTGTTGATATTTTTCATGGTCACCTTATACTTCTTCCTGGAATGAAGACATAGTCAGACCATGAGAACTCTTGTTACTTAGAGCATGTAAATGGAACCCTGCAGTGCTATAAAAACTCATGAAAATCCTACCCAGAAAGACACATACTAGTACTTGTGTGTACTCCTCTACTGGAGGGATCACAGGTCTTTGTGCTAGTTCAGTTTGGGATTTCCCTCTGTCAATAAACCCACATAAGTGTCTGCCTATTAAGGAATATATTCTCTGTGTTGCCTCAAATAGAGGACTGGGCTTAGCCACCTGTCTTACACTTTCCTGAAAAGAATACGAACCTGGATTAACTACCATAGAAACCTGACTTTATTCGATGGTGGCCTTGTTGCCTTCTTGACCATTCATTGTTTTGAGGGGATTCATGTAATTCAGCATCTGTCTGTGGAAACAATATCCTGAAAGTGTACTCATTTCTCAATATGCTTTCTCATCTCATCCACAGTGTTTCTCAAGTGTCATTTGTAAAATGGGTAGGAACAGTGACAGACTGGATCTAGGCAGAGGGTGAAAAACAGAAGTGCTGCATAATTCTGAGTAGTATGTTTAGAATCAATAAAAAGGAGACTATCCTTTTAAAAATTCTAGTTCCTGTATCACACTTCAGATCTGAAATTGCAATACCAAGAAAGACCCTATAACCCCAGCAGTCTGACACCTTGGTCACCAGTAGAGATGTAAAATCCCATTTAATTGGTTAACCCAGTTAAATATATTGTTTAACTGGTTAACCAAATTAAGAGGGGGTGGCAGGGCCGCCCTGTCTAGCTGGAGTGCCCGCCATGCCTGCTGCTGGGTTGGAGCAGCCCTCCCCCTCCCCACTGCAGGCTCCTCTGGAAATAACAGGTCAGGCTGGAGCAGCCCCTGCGTGAAGGGTGCCTGCTGCGGACAGAGGCAGCCCCTGTCTGCTGTGGGCCGGCCATTGTGGGGCTGGAGCAACTCCCTGTCCGTGGCAGGCAGGGAGCTGCTCCAGCCCCCTCTGGTTAACTAGTTTAATATTCACAGGCTACTCACCAAGAGCCATCAACCACAGATTCTATTTCTGTCAGGTTGGGTCTCTTGGTGAGTGACCTTCATAAAACATCTTTCTCTTGGGAGCTTTCTCAAGGAACAGGGATGTAGTATAATAGGCGCTCTATTAATAACTAAGTAAAAACATAATATTGAAAACCAGAACATTTCTAGTTATAGATTTAGGACTTTAAATGCGTATTTACACAGTAGGTAAAGTTGAAGTTACATTCAAGGCCTGCCAACCCTCATTTAGCAAACTACTGTACCCATGAATGGTTTATGTTGTGAAGATAATGAGCATGAAGTAACACTTTTTTTTTATAGGTAAACCCAACTAATCATAGACTCCTGTTCGAAGTGTTTGACGTAAACAGATTGGTGAGTGTACTACTCTAGTCCCAGTTGTGTGTATTTTACTAATCACTCAACTAAACTTGGAAGTAACATAGCTCCTGAATTTTAGTTTCTGGAAATTTGGTATACCTTAAATAAAACTTATTTTGTTTCAGTGGTTTAAATATGTAAATAAGTAAGGTAAAGTGAGGTATATAAAGCAGGAAACTTAGGTATTTTACAAGCTGAACATTTATAGCACTCCTCTTGAAACAAAATTATGCAGCGAAGATATTTAGGGAAGGGATAATGTAATTACTGCTTTATTTGTTATTTTTGTAAGGTTAACTAGATGGCTAGGCAAAAATCTCTATGGTTTGACTTTGGGTATAGTTGATGTAAGGCATCAATGTAATTGTAATTTATAAAAGTAGTTTGAAGAAAGTTTTTAAAAGCAGTATTGGAATAGCATACTATGTGACCCACTAACACTATATTTATTAACAGTATTATAACAAGATGTGGTGCTATATCACAAAATATTTGATTCTTTTAGATTATATAAGTGCAGTATGTGTCTACCAAACTTGCTTAATATACTGGGACAAAATATGCCATATATATATATATTTTGGATAGATTGACTATCTTTTTGTCAACTTTCTTTTCTTTCAGCTCCATCAAAGCAAATATTAATGTAATGCAGGGGAAAAGATATAAACTTTTGTAGGTAACCTTTTTTCAGGGGGGAGAACATAGAGGTTCTCTCATCTAATGATGTGAGGAAATACAATAATAAATCCATATGAAGGCACTGAAACGATCAGTGTGCTTAGAGGCATTTAATGGGGGTTGAAATGGAATAATCTATTTCAGAATTACAGGCCTCAACTTTTAGGGAATCTTGAATAACTCTTTCTAGTTTTAAGCTTCTTTTCCTCTTTTCAGGCCAGCTGGCAGAGTGGGACGTCAGAAAATTTGAATAAGTTATATGTGAACCAGCAGAGGGTAGTAGTGTGCACAAGCAAGCTAGTATGTGACAATACAGTGGTGGTTGTTAAGAAGACATTTTTCAACCATTACCACGCAATGACATCTGAGAGGTGGTAATTGCCTTTATATCTCATACTAGTGTGTAGATTGAGGGAGTATTGAACTGAGTACTCTAAGACTATTTTCTGTAGCATGAGTATATTTTTAGGCGCCAAAACAGATTACTTTGTGTGCCTTTTTTTTGTTACTATTTATGCTAGGAATAAATACTTAATTGTAAGCTTACATTTGTAAGATTTGCCCCCAGAATAATTTCTTACGAGTTCATCTTGTTCCTAAACCATCAGAGTGAGTTGTTAGATTGCAGTAGGTTTCTGTCACAATAGAGACTGTGGTTGCAAGTTGAGTATTTAGTAAAAAAGGAGACTTGTTTATTTAAATAGCCCAGAAACATGCTGTTATTTGAAAAGTGTATTAAAATAATACTAACACCTGCGCTTGCATGAAGCAATCTACAGTGCTGTTACTGTGTAGCAAATACCCATGTTTTTCTTGTCGTTGGCTCATAGTCCAGTTAAAACAATAGAGGATTGTACTGGCCCTTGGCAGTTTTATTGTTTAAATCAGCTTTTATTTCTCTTGTACTTGGTTGTTTTTTGTATTTGAAAACAAGCTGTTGTAAAACGGTGGTTTTAGATATCTAGCAGTAGTATTGACCCTACACCAACAAGCGTAGAACTGTTGAAAAAACTTTTTTTGAACTGTTCATAGGAGCCAAGTTGCCACTCTTTGAATTGAGGTTATTTCAATTGTCTCTCTTCTGTAGAGAAACTTTTTGTTTAAACAGATTTTGTTTCTGATTCATGCAAAAATGTTCTAAACTTCAGTGCACCTCCGTTATGACAACCCCTTTTTAAAGGTTGAGATTCTGCATTGTGTCGGGGCTGAATCGGGATGTTTATTTAAATTTTTGGTTGTATCCCATATGTTCTTCTTTTGAGCTCTTTTGGCTCTTCGCAAGCATAGCTATCCTCCGTGCTGGCAATCAGACTTGTGGTAATATTGCAAACTCTCTCATTGGAAGGCTGCCAACACTGGGCAGCATTTCTGTACGGCGCTTAAGTAAAATAATTCCAAAACGACATGCACACCCTTCTTGAGTTTTTGTTCATCTTTGCTTCCTGATAAAACTGGAAAAAAAACAAAACCCATCCTGTCTCTTGCCATTTTGTTCATTTCTGTTGCTGTCATTGTGTGAGAAATTGTTGGCATATGTAAGAATTCTTTGTTCAAATTTCTGTATGTAGTATAAATAGGTTATGCTGCGTTTATAGCGATAAGGTGAAAGTTATGGATTTTTCTATAGTGAATAGTTTTGTTACTTAATCTTTTAAAGAACCAGAAAAAAACCCTAGAGCATAACCAGGGACTAATATTTATTTGTGTTCTACCATGGTAGCCTAATGTTGAAACACCAAAACAGAGGAAGCCTGAATCTGTCATCTCAAGCCAGTTCAGTTCTTCTCAATCTGCATTTGTGAAGCTGACTTGAACTTTCAACACTTCACTGCAACAAAAGCACTTTAAGTTTTTGTACGAAAGTGCCCTGTGAATGTGATGTGGCTGAGATTTATAGCAGTGCCGAGTGTGCTTGCTGCCTTAGTCAGCTGTGAGAGCTCTCCCGCGGGGGCAGCTCTTTTCTGATGGAAAAGGAGCAGCTGTGAAGGTGCTGTTTCAGGCTCTTACTGGTATTTAAAAAAAAAAAAAACCTAGCTTGCCGTGGAGAGGGGGAACCAAGTCATGTGATTTCAACCATCCTACCCTATGTCACTGTGTGTAGGAGTGCTGATTGCTCTTATCCAATCATGCCTGGAATGCTGCTTGCCACTTGGGCTATTTCTGCTATCTGTCGCTATCAGTGCTGCAGTACTAACAGTTTGGCAGATGGGACACTTTTTCTTGGAGTTTGTCTTTGTTTTCTAACTTCTGGCAGTGCCTGAATTGTTGCTGTTCTCCCTCTCCCTTTCTTCTCTCTGTTAAACCATGGCCCATCGGCTGCGGTTTCATTTTGGCTCTGGACGAAGCAACACAGCCCCTGAATCTGAGATCCTAGACCGAGAGCGAGAAGATGACTTTTTCATGGCATTCCACACTTTGCCAAGAAGAAACAGTCCCCATCCTTTCTCCCGACATGGAGCGGATTATGGTGGCGGTGATTTGCCAGGAGTGGGCTCCTTGAAAAGAAGTACATCCATGTTTATTCCTCAGCTGCTGAACAATATTGATGTGCGTCCAACAAGGAGCTCCTCTATGCAGATCTCTCTTCAGCGCAAAGCTGTGAACGGCTGTGCTGATGAGTGCGGAGCCCCAGAGTCTCCTGAGGAGATGCTGCCATGTAAATTCTCAGACTCCAGGGAGCATTACACATGCCCAGTTGACAGCCCTTCTTCCTCTCCAAGCAGTCCACAAGGAACCCCAGAGAGTTCTCCACCCAGGATGCCTGAAGAGATTCATGAACAACTTAATGGAGCTGTTTCCTGTAACCACAGAATATTTTGTACAGTTCCTTCCAATAACTGGAATGATGTGGCAACGACTGCTCTAGAAGATGAAGCAAGCGAAGCAGCTTCAGGGTTAAATCTAAGCGGCGTAAGAATTCAACATCGCGCTTCATGCACAGACATGCGTCAGGTTACGCTATTGCCCTTTGGTTCCGAGGATCAGAATAACTCCCCAGCCTCTGAACCCAGGCGCTGGTCCTTGCAGCACCTGCCAGATGTGTCAGCAAATTCAGGGAAAAAGTTATTTGTTTTCCAGTTGCAGCAAGCACAGGCAAGTGGTACAGGTACAGGAAGTGACTATAATTTTGGTTTTACTGGAACAAAAGGGAATAGATTGGTCAGATATCCTCGCATACGGCTGGAAAGGAGTACTTCCTACCCCGTCCAGCCACGACCAGAACGAATTAGCCCAGTAGAAGACAGAATGAATTCAGAACTGCATGGAAATAGCAGAAATGGGTCAGAAATATCTAGAAGTAATTCAGTAGAAAGGATTCCTCAAGGGCAGGGATGCTTGTTTAAAATCAGACCAGATCAAAACACAAGGCAGCAACACTTCAGAATTCTTGTAACCCGTGGTACTGAAGAACAAAATCAAATCACTGATCAAGAGAGCCCTGATATCCCTGGGCCTACAGCCGCCAGTGCCACGGTAAGTAACATGCTGAAAATGCTTCCCTTTGTGTTCTAACAAAATATAAATGGCAACATAGAAAACTTTTTCCAATTTTAGGTCACTGAAGAATTTCACTCAATAGTGGTGAGATCTACATTTCTCTGGAACAATCTGTAAAGCATCCCTAACTGTAACCTAAAATAGTTTTGCTTCCAGTTATGATTACATTCAGCTCAATGTTTTCTTGGAGTTGTAATGTCTCACATGTTGCTTAACTCAAGGTTACGTCAGCTAAAGAGTTTTTAAAAATTGGAAAGCCTAAGTGTCACTCTTAGCAAACTGATAAAGAAATAAAAGCAGTCTTTGCTGTACAAAAATTACATTTTTGACACTAACTTTTCATATTTTAAAATATATTTAAAAGCAAATTATCCTAGTTCAGGACTTTGTGGGGACAGAAAACAGTAAAGAACAAAGTGGTGAGAATTGTTTAATTTCAAAGAACACTTGTGCTCTTGAACGTCTTCAAAACTAAAAACTTTTCACATTGCCTTTTTAGTGTCATATGAAATATGATTGAATTACTGTAAATGATGTTCAGGCATAATTTATTACAATATCTTGTAATATAACTTTGATATGAAATATGATGTAAAATCTTATAAAGCCTATTTCTTATGTTATATGAGAGAGATGAAGTTCTGTGATGTTTTTGATACAGACTTTATAGGCTCATGCATGGGTAAAATTTATGGGGGCATGCAGAGTCATTTGCTTGAATTGCTTTGCAGTGCAATTTAACACTGCCCACTTGAGTTTCTAAGCTCGGTGATGCTGTATATAGAATAGTAAGCACCCTATCTCCAGCTGTGAAAACAGACTCACAGGATCAGCTTTTGGCCTTTATTGCTTGTGTGTATTCTCATTCTCTCGTGCTCTCTTTCAGTGAAATGTAGTACAGAAAGACAGCTGCTAACTACAGCAAGACCATATGATGACTCTGCAGCTTTCATAGCAAAAACTAACAGTATGAAAGTTATTCCAAGACAACTAACTTTCTTAGCACTTTAACACGAGAACATGAACTGCTAGCCTTCACGGCCTCTGGAGAAAACCTTTTACTCTACTGCTATCCACCATATCATCATACCCTTTCCATACATATCTTTCAATGTGTTTTTGTTAGCAGCCTATGGATATTTTACATTCAGAGTATTCCTGCTGAAAACATCTCTAGTTTGTCTTTTGTTTGGGTTTCACTGTCACACTCAGCAATATGTTAAAAGTTTTGTTCTTTCACACAAACGTTTTTGTGGCTTCTTTTTTTTTCCAGACATTTCTATCTTGTTTACATTAGAGTTTTGCCTGAAGTGTAAACTTTTTATCTGGAAACAGATTTTCCTGAAGACTAGAGTAAGTTTGAATCCTGGCTTTAGGAGAAAGGGGACCAGCTATAAAGTTTTACCTTTTCCAAGTTTGGGATTATTCACATCCGGGGTTTTGATTGAGGCCCACCTCTTCTCATCTACATGTACAGTTTATATTCTTTAGACACCCTCATCCAACATCCAAGGGTGCACACAGCTGTTTACCTTAAACCATTACTCCACCACACCTTAGTCCAATTCTAAGTGGCCATATTCCACTCATTATCCCTACTTCATTTCCAGCACTGTAAAATATTACATAAATGCTTCCAGAAATCAGACAGTAGAGGAAGATTTGGACACAATCAGATTAATGTAAATTCCTAAAAAAGTTGTTCTTCCCCACTTCATTGTCCCTGCAACAGTGCCCATCTCTGTTAGACTAAAGAAAAGAATCCCTGAAATCTCTCCTGAACTTGCCCTTCATAACAGCAAATTTATGTTTTAGGTTAAAAATTTATAGATTTTTCTAAGCTCGTTTATGCTGCTTGTTACTAAGTGCACCCATGGCAATCAGTTTTAGTCCCACATGAAGTTAGTCAGTCACTCATGTACCTTGGCAGTTGCGGAGACACTCAGTTTAGCCAAGATTTTAAAATCTTTATTGCAAATAGATTTCCTTGCTTAAGACTTTTTAAATATGTATAATACTTTCTTGACATTTATTTCTAGTGAGTCCAGAAATGTTCTGGGTGGAAGCAGTTTACTAGGCAGATTGGCACAGGAAAGCCAGACAATGAGAACAACTTAAGGATGAAAGGTTTTGTTTATTTAGTTTACACACAGTTTTTCAGTGGTATGCCATTTTTAAATCACATTTGTTTTGATAGGTCGTGATGATAGGAAACTGTGTTCAGAAATGATTGTTTTATTAAAGTGGGGGGAGAAAGAAAGGTTTTCATGTCAATGCTTTTAGGGTAAAATTTCTAGACTCTTACTGTTGAGAGACTTTCTGTGTATTTGATTGATATAGGGCATGGGTCCTGGACTGTAGACAGCAGCTGCTATAGCCTTATTTATCTTGAGTGAAAACATTCATGCGGGCGTCTGCAGTCCTACTGCTACCAAGTGTTTATGACCTTTCAAATATCTTCTGTTTTAATCAGAAGAGGTTTTGGGCAAGCAGGATGTATTTCATTACAAGTTACCATGAAATATTAAATAAAACAAGAAAATGACCTGTTTAAAAAAAAAAAAACAACCCACCCCGCCTCTTATTGGAAGTCCCATTAGATTCTTTTCATTGCTCTGATATTTTGTATTCAATACAAAAGATTATTGCTGCCTGTGTCTACATATTAAAAACAATAATTATTCTGCCAATGTTTTTGATTATAGAATTGTGCTTATGCATATCCATGCAAGAAATATTGGTATAACTGAATGTAAGAGTCCCATGTAAGGGACAACTGGTATTGGAGAATATGTGAGTGTTCTAGCTGGCATTTGTTGTTAAAAATAAAAAATGCAAAGTATCTTGATAAGTAAAATATTGTGGAATTGTATTATCGATACTGAAAAGGAAGAGAGAACCCCCTACAGAGTTTTTGATTGAAGTTCTACAGGTGTCACAACTGAAATTTTATTCTTTTCTTCCTTCAGGATTTTTTTTTCTAATCAGATCAAACTATTATAGTAATCTCAAAGTTCCACTGAAAAGTATAAATTTTTTTAGGGGAAAATTATGAGCTTGGTGTGGGGTTTTTTTTTTTATTATTATTTTTGTGACTGCTTACTTGTAGAATTTTTAGATTTTTAAAAGTTTTTGATATAACCAAAATAGTTATTGACTTACAGATATGTTCCTATATCTATCTGTACTATGCAAAGGGATGTTGCCACATTCTTACCCAATGCTGTCCTGTTCCAATTAAAACCAGTGGCAAAAACTGCATTAACTTCAGAGAGAGCAGGATTGACTGAAAGTAATATGTGTAAATGGACCACTTTGCTTCCTCCTTGATGCCTTTCTTGGTGAAATAAATGAAAAAAATATTGTAAACTTGTATTTTAAGAGACAGCTGGATTATACTTTCTACAATACATACAAATATGCTTGACACTTGACTAATTTCTGTGTATTAGGATTTTTCTAATCCCTATTTAACAATTCTGTTTTTAAAAATTCCTGTTTCAAATGTCTGTGTCCATTAATGGTAAACTAGTAAATACTAGAAATGAATTAATCAAATTCTCTAGTTTAACCATTGTAAAAACTCTTCTTTTCAGATAACAATCAGAATACACTCGTATTTCTCCACTGTAATCTTGGCCTGTGCATCAACATTTGTTTTTGCTCAAACCCCACTACTACCCACATTCATAACCCTGAGGCAAGGAAAAACTTTAAAAACAACAAATATTATAGCAGCACCTTAAAGACTAAATAAACATGGAGATGGTATCATGAGCTTTTGTGGGCACAACCCACTTCTTCAGATGAACCCTCAGGCAAGGGTTTGTTTGTGCTATGGACCCATGCTTGCTTACACAGTATTAAAGCCTGAGCTATGTTTTATCATCTCTGGCTGGAACCCACCTGCTTTGTGGTGAGGGGGCAGGCAAAACGGCTCAAATGCTAATTGTCTTCTATTGCCTTCCTGCAATGTAGATTCTCCCACAATTGATAGAATTGTCTGGGAAAGGATCCTAGAGTATCTCACCATATAGAACCACAGGGTCTTCCGACAGACAGACAGACAGACAGACAAGTCAGGATGCAGGTAGGGTTCTGCTGTGTCACTGAGCACACTTGGGATTGGCTAACCTGAGTGCCAATAACTTGGGCTAACTGTGCAGTGGGGATGAACCTTAATGCCTTCTGCCCTTCTTTGCTCTTCCTTTTTCAGAAGATGGGAACGTAGACAACTAATGCTCCATCTTCAAATTCCCTCTTGCAGCAGATTCTCAGTTATATTTAGTTTATTTGTATCTCTTTTGTAGTTGGAGTATATTGTGCTGCCCTCTCCAAAGCCTCTGCCCACTTAATAGGTACATCTTAGAACAGCTGTGAATTTAGGGAGCTAATTCTCAGTAGCTATTGTGACAGATTGGGCAACAGATATCTCCTTGAGACTGTCACCTGGGGGGCTGATTATATCACTGCCTTCTGGTAGTGCAGAGTGCCCCACCACCCTGCCCTACTGAGCTAGAAGCTCTGTTCTCCCCCAGCAAAGGCATAGATTGGTGTAACAGCTCCCCAGCAGAGTAACACAGACCCCAAGAACATCTCAGCTCAGGGAGGGCTCAGTTACAGGGACTTGACAGCACCCAGGAGCACAGCCTCCAGGATCAAAATACCAAATAAATCTGTATTATTCTTCTAAAGTTTTACACAGAGCTCATAAAGTTCGCTCCTTTTATCAATGAAAGAGAGCTATGCACAGCTGATGTCCCCGCCACAGACCCTTTCCAGCAGTACTGCCACCTAGCCATAGTGGACAACTGGTTGAAAGACCGTATGCCATTGGTTTGCTTTCAGACTGGAAGACCATAATTGATGAGTTCACCTTGTGGTCTGTCCTGTGACAGTGACCCTATTACCACCATAGATAGTGGAGTGGAGCCCATGCTCATAAAGTTTGTGGATGGTACCAATCTGAGAGGGTCTCAAGCACTTTGGGGGGCAGGATTAACATTCAAAATAACCTTGGCGAATTAGTCTGAAATCAACAAGATAAATTTCAATAAAAATGTGAAGTACCTCACTTGAAAAGGAAAAATCAAGTGTACGACTAAAAAAAATGAGGAATCAATGGCTAGGTGGTAGTACTGCTGGAAAGGGTCTGTGGGCTAGAGTGGTCACAAATTAAACACTGTAACAAGTTACTTAATCAGGTTGTCATCTTTGGATGTTTTTAAGATCAGGTTGAACAAATACGTATCAGGTGTAGCCTGAGTTTACTTAATTCTACCTCAGTTACAAGGACCTCTTGAGGCCTTTCCAGCCCTGCATTTATATGATTCTGTGAAATCAGGACATACAGGAAGGGTAAGGGTTTGTGCGCTTTAGGCTTACATAAAATGAGTAATTGACAAATGAGAATTATGACTACAGTGTAGTGAGGATTTCCTAATTTTCCTGTCTTTTATAGAATGGTGTTTGAAGTTGGGGGTGTGTGTGTGTGTGTGTGTGTGTGTGTGTGTGTGTGTGAGAAACATGGATATTACGTTCTAAATGTCTTCTCAATATTCTTTGTCTCACTATCTCCAGGGCGCCAACTTTTTTTTTGCTGTTTGCACCTCTTGAAGACAAACTTGCTAGGTACTTGTTCATAAAGCATTGGCTGCTTTAGGTTTTATGTGTAGGAGCTCATTTGGCAGAAGCTACTGAGCTTTCTCAGTAAGAGTTGCCTGCAAGTTACAGTAATCCCCATGGAAAGCCACTACAGATGGACAGTTGAATGTGTAAAATGGGCATTTTTATAAGCCATGTGGAGAACCAGAAGATTTCATTGCTCTCCCCTCCTACGCGCCCTCCCCCACCTCCGATCACATGGGAAGCTATTGATTTGTATTTTCTTTTACCCTGGCTATCACCTCAGGAATGTGCTGCCAATTCCACTACTAATCAGTGTGATAGGAACCACTGGTGACAATGAAGCTTAGTTTTACTGGTGGTTGTGTGTTCTGCTGTCATAGGTCATAGAAGCATAGTAGAGTCTAAGGGCTGCTGATTGTTCATGCAAAGACTATATCACTGTATGCTGTATTTATGATTGTGAATATGTATGTACTCACAGTATTCAACAAATAAGGGACTTTTTGTCACATGCGAGCCCTGAAGTGGTCTTGGGAATGAGCACTGGAAGCTTATATCTAGGCATACACTGCAAATCTCTTGCACTGAATACTACACATTCCTATAGCCAACCCCCTCCCACACACAGAGCACTACAGTCTCATTTGTCAATTATTGGTTAAATTGGAAAAGATAGGGATTAATATGAAAGTTGAGAGGTGGATAAGCAACTGGTTAAAGGGGAGACTACAGCGGGTCATACTGAAAGGTGAAGTGTCAGGTTGGAGGAAGGTTACTAGCGGAGTTCCTCAGGGATCAGTTTTGGGGCCAATTTTATTTAATCTTTTTATTGCTGACCTTGGCACCAAAAGTGGAAGTGTCCTGATAAAATTTGCGGCTGACACAAAGTTGGGAGGTATTGCCAATTCAGAAAAGGATCGGGATATCATACAGGAAGATCTGGATGACCTTGTAAATTGGAGTGATAGCAATAGGATGAAATTTAATAGTGAGAAGTGTAAGGTTATGCATTTAGGGATTAATAACAAGAATTTTAGTTATAAGCTGGGGACACATCAGTTGGAAGTAACGGAGGAGGAGAAGGACCTCGAGTCCTGGTTGATTATAGGATGACTATGAGCCGCCATTGTGACATGGCTGTGAAAAAGGCTAATACGGTCTTGGGATGTATTAGGCGAGGTATTTCCAGTAGGGATAAGGAGGTGTTAGTGCTGTTATACAAGGCATTGGTGAGACCCCATTTGGAATACTGTGTGCAGTTCTGGTCTCCCATGTTTAAGAAGGATGAATTCAAACTGGAACAGGTACAAAGAAGGGCCACTAGGATGATCTGAGGAATGGAAAACTTGTCTTATGAAAGGAGACTCAAGGAGCTTGGCTTGTTTACCTTAACCAAAAGAAGGCTGAGGGGACATGATTGCACTCTTTAAATGTATTAGAGGATAAATACCAGGAGGGAGAGGAATTATTTAAGCTTAATACCAATGTGGACACAAGAACAAATGGATATAAGCTGGCTAGTAGGAAGTTTAGACTTGAGATTAGGCGGTTTCTAACCATTAGAGGAGTGAGGTTCTGGAACAGCCTTCCAAGGAAGTAGCGGGGGCAAAAGATCTATCTGGCTTCAAGATTAAACTAGATGGGTTTATGAAGGGGATGGTTTGATGAGATAACATGATCTTGGTAACTAATTGACCATTCATTATCAGTGGTAAATAGGTCAATGGAGGGATGATAGGAGTTACTATAGAGAACTTTCTGGGTCTCTGGCTGGTGAGTCTTGCCCACATGCTCAGGGTTTAGCTGATCGCCATATTTGGGGTCGGGAAGGAATTTTCCTCCAGGGTAGATTGGCTGAGGCCCTGGAGGTTTTTTTGTCTTCCTCTGTAGCATGGGGTACAGATCACAGCTGGAGGATTCTCTGCATCTTGGGGTCTTCAAACTATTTGAAGGCTTCAATATCTGAGATATAGGTGAGAGGATTATTCTAGGAAGGGGTGGGTGAGATTCTGTGGCCTGCATTGTGCAGGGGGTCATACTAGATGATCATAATGGTCCCTTCTGACCTTAAAGTCTATGAGTCTGAGTCAAAAGTGGTGTGATGTGCCTGGGATGTGCTATGTGCCTGGCATGTGTCCTGGCTCACTCACGGTTTGGGAGTTACCCCCTACTGTGGCTCTGCAGTTTAAATGTAATAGGAGCTGGGCTGCCTGTCCGCCTGGCTCTTACTACATTCAAACTACAGAGGCGCAATGTGGGGGTAGCTCCTGGACCCGTCCCGAGCCAGGACTGAGGCTTCCTCTTTTATCAACTAATCGTGTCGTGGATAGAAATTCTATCCATGACACGATTAGCTAATTATTCACTGATTAACATCCCTAGTGGAAACCAGTTCACCCAATGAGTGGTCGTGAAGAAGGCAGCATTCCAAGAAATAGTATCTCAGGCCTTCTATGCAGGCACAACAGAAAATGAGGCAAGTTGTGTTGGACTAAGTGGGGAGAAAGCTCAGGACTCTCTGATGGCAGAGTGCTTCCATCTTTCAAGCTTATTTCTTGTCATGTAATAGACTATTTTAAGACATGGGCCTTGGTATTGCAAATATTTTGATTACGCTACAATGATATATAACTAACAAGGTACACCTGGAATAGACTAGAAAGCTGACTAATTGATAGAGGTCTGAATCATCATTAAGCGCCTGTTTCTTGATAGGGGTCCCACCAGAGGTAAAAGTAAGTGGGTGCATCCTGGTGCATGGCTCTAGCAAGAGCTAGCTGAGCTGTGGCAAAAGCCGGTAGGGAGCTATTTAAAGAGCTAGCAGGGACTCGGGTTGCAGTAGGACCGTACCTGTAAGCCATTTTAAGTTACTTTCACTGCTGGGTCCTGCAGCGATTGGTAAGAAAAAAATTTGCATGTTGTGTTGGATAAGCCCCCTGTGTGATGTTGGGGCCAAAAAGACTAATGCTATCCATGTAAGCATAAAAAGGGGTATCCTGAGAGGTAGAAAGGTACAGTACTTGGCAGTTGTGTGACCACTGCTGGAATATTGTGTCCAATTTTGATGTTGACAGTTCAAGGAAGATTTTTGGAGATGGTTCAGGGAATATCCAGAAGAATGACTAAAGTGCTGACATACAACCATCAGTAAGTATGCAACAAATTTCTGTGCATACTTGTGGTGTTCATGTTTTAATTGTTGAGATGTGTTGAGAGAAAAAGTAAGCGGATGAAAATGCTATTAGTAGTCCTCTGCCTGATTTAAAGGAGGGACTGACTAATCTATCCATCCTGGTGGATCAGAGCTGCAGGAAGTACTAACAGTCAAACAATTGAGCTCTTTTTGTTTTTTGGTTTTTCTCTTTCAAATAAATGAAGCCCCACTGAGACTAATAGACACAGCGTAAGTTTTGCATTTAAATGTCTGTCTAGGGCAGGCCATGGTAAGCTAAACAGAATCTATATGTTGAGATGGGTTTAGAAGCTAACCTAGAGTGATTTATCACAGAGCTTTGTAAGATAAGTTTAATGTCTCCTTAAAGGCCAACTATAAATGAAAACTGGTTTTCTTCAGCCCAATTTAACATTGTCAAGAGGTGACTTGTTTCAAGCAAGTTCATCTGACCAGTTTAGTCACCTGATGGGAAACCTAACTTTCCCTTTCCCTTTCATTTGTCTTGTTGAATCCTATAATCAGTCACCAACAGCCTGTTCCAGGCTCACATAGCACTTCCTTTTTCGAGCATGCTTTATTGTCTTCAGCTGGACCCGTTCTCTTGTTCTTCGGGAGTAGGGGTCTTTCATGTCTGTAGAAAACAGGGGTGTTGTGTAGCAGGACACATGCGCCCTCCAACACAGTGGGTGGGAGGGGCAAGGGTTGGACCAGCAGCTGGTGGGAGGACTAGCAGGGGGCAAGGCTGGAATCCATAGCAGGGGTCCTCCTCCCTGCATTCACTGCAGGTGGGAGCACACTTGCACTCACAGGAAGCAGAATGATGCAGCCAAAGGAGCAGGGCAAGCTGGGGCTGTGTTGCTCTGTTTCCTTTGCTTGTGTGCGCTAGGGGAGAAGGGGTGCTGGTTCTCTGACCCCGCTAGTCCCCCACGCCACACCAATTGGGAGAAGAAACAGGGCAGAGCAAGGGCATGAAAGAGGTGGAAAGAAGTCGGAGCAAGGGTGGAGAGGGGCCGGAGCAGAGGCAGGGAAAGGTGGGGTCTGGGGCAGAGAGGGATTGGCCCGGCCCTTCCCTAGGCTGGGGTGTGTGTCATGGCCAGTGGTCCCCTGTGTGCTCCCTCTCCAGTTGCCCTTGGGGTGGAAGGGATTAACTGTTTGCCTTCCAACTTCTGAAAAGAGAGTGTATACGCATTGTCAAGGAATTTGAAGAACCAATAGACAAAATGATTGAAAGGTAAATGTTGCTTGTGGTGTACTTCAGAGAATTAATTATTTATTCATCCATCTCAATCTCGAGTGGAAGATGAAATAGGTTAGGACTGACCCTTATTCTATTCAAATTGCACAGAAAGCAGAGATAAAAGTTTTCTGTTTTGTTTGCATGTATGCATATATGTATGCTTGTTGCTCTTCTTACCTATCGTACGAGGGATATAAGCGAGATGGGACATGATGTCTGTGAAATGGGAGTTAAAACTGATTATGATGTTTTTGCTTCCTTGTTAAAACGTGTATTATAAATAGCACAAAGCAGTAACTTATTGTCAACAGAATGTATCCTTCCTTCCTTCCTTCCAGCAGCATGTTCTTGAGGCTATAGAGATGCTCTGTTCCACATTGGAGTAAGTCACTTTAAAGCCAAACCTGCCCTCCAGCAAATCCCGTTGGGTACAGAGGGCTATCTAGAAGCTGAACTGGGCACAGGGGGGCACAAATTGGAGTATGTGCCTCTTTGCAGGGAAGGAGGATGAGGGAGGCAACTTGACTGATTGCAATGAGCACTGAGGGCATATACAACATTGCAGGTGGTTTCTGGCTCGAAGAATCTGGCAACATCAGTTCTATAATGCATTTATGAACTACTAGATAGTTAGGTTATTTTTTTAAAAGAAAGAGTCAAGCACTGGAAATGCTATGTCCATTCTTTATCTCCGGCCCTCCACGAAGTTCCCCTGGGAATTTGTTCCATACTCTGATAGATTTCCGTTTGGAAATTGTTTTTTCCTGAATGCCCAGACTTTCCTCATTAATCTGTTAAAGAAACCAAAATAAAAACTTGAATGGGAGTGCTGGAAATAAAATCACTTTTTAGAATGATAAGCCGTTTGCTCTGCATGGAAAATTTTTATATTGAGTTTTAGCCCAGAGTGATTTTTTTTTTTTTTACAGTTTAAAAGGCACTTTGTTTATGATGGAAATGCTGACACAGAATCTTAACAGTGAAGGTGCCGATCGGAGTGACTTCAGCATGGCTGCATCCACAGAACATTCTAGACATCTGTACATATATGCAATGTTACTTTGTCAGACTAGAGTACCTGTGTGATAAAAAGCACCAAATAACTTAAAATTGAAGAAATGGTTATATTTGACCATTTCTTTTCACAAGGACTGCTTTAAAGCTAGCAATTTATCTGCTGTTTTAATTCATTCCTGATTATCTCTCTATAGACATTGTTATGTAGCCTCTACAATGTCTACACATGAGTAATGAAAAAAGGGCATGATAATAAAATTGGCACTAAGTCAACCCATTCCTCTGCAAACTGCAAAAGTCAAACCTGTGTGACACATCTCCACTTGCTGGAAAAATCCTGAGTAAATAGACTGAGCAACTAGGACAAAGATCCTTTAGATACAACTTGGAAGGATCTATGTCTGTGCCCCTTTTACTCTCCAGTCTGGGTGCTCAAACACAATGCTTTGCTAGTGACAAATAGCAAACTCTCCATACTCTGTTATCACACAGCACGTGGAGTCCTACACCAAGCTACGTTGCACAAAATGCTTCCTGAGCCACTCCTGAATCTCTCTGAGAAAGGAACTAGCAAATCTGCCAAGCCCCCAGCCTTGCACCCCCAAACCCTTCCACCTTGCCTTGGCAAGAAGCCTGACCAGTGTAAGTTTATTACCAAGTCCTCCCCTCCTTCAGTGTGGAGAAGACAAACCCAAGCATTTGTAACCTGCTCTGAGATTGTCCAAGCAGTTCAAGCAAAGCATACTGTTGGTGAAATATTTTAAGTATCAGCGGGGTAGCCGTGTTAGTCTGGACCTGCAAAAGCAACCAGGAGTCCTGTGGCACCTTATCGACTAACAGATGTATTGGAGCATAAGCTTTCGTGGGCAAAGACCCACTTAACGTGCATCTGACGAAGTGGGTCTTTGCCCACGAAAACTTATGCTCCAATACATCTGTTAGTCTATAAGGTGCCACAGGACTCCTCATCACTAAAACATTTTAAGCAATTATAAGTGGTAAGCACAACAGGTCAGAGATAGTTACCAAAGAAAATAAAAGGTATGCATTTAGTCTATATCTTAAACCTTATTGGACTAGGCAGTATTTGAATAAGCAGTTTTCTCATCTCACTAGTTATTATAATAGTGCTTAATACGCAGGATTCCCCTTTAAGCCTGGGAACAGTCTCTTCAGTTCAAGTCTTTGTCTTCCCCGTATTTTTGTTGCATCCAGCCTCCATGAGGAAGGAGACAGGCCAAAGTATGATGCCACCATCCCTTATTTTGTACTTTTAGTCCATGTGCCTGGAAAATATCTAGACATCTCCTGGTGGGCTTTGCTGAGTCACAGTATTGAGTAACCCCCCCTTGCACAACTGTCATTGAGTTGTAAACTCCTTGTTCACAACCCCTGTCATGATTAATAGTCATTTAACCGGGAGTGGATGGCCACCTAGCAGTAGACTCTCAAACCAATATATTTTAGTAACAACCATAGAGCAAAACCTGATCACTTTGTACACACTAATGGTATACGTACTTGGACAGAATAATGGGTTTAGGTCCCAGGTTGGGAATCTTAAGCCTGAGGGCCAGATGTAGCCCCCAGCTTGCCTGGATCTTGCCCCAGAGGCTCAGGACTCCCCCCAGCATTGGGGTGCTCATGCTGGCGCTCCAGCCCCTTTCCAGCTTCTCACTGGCCCATGACTCAAAAAAAGGTTCCCCACCCCTCGTTTGGGCAAATCATGACCTTTCATATGATACCTTACATGAGAAGCTTTGCATGAAATATATCATAATTATATGATGGGTGAACGAGAAGGCTCTTGAGGTATGGAGTGCTACGCCAATGGGCCTTGATGGCCGGCAAACTTGAGCTGTCTTGGAATTACTGGGAAAAACTAATTCCAGAGCTGAGGACTCTGCCATCCAGGCATATGAGCTCCCCCCTGTTCCATTCAGATCTGTGAAGGACTTTCTGCTCAAATTTTGAGAAACGCATATGGAGTTTTTCTGTGAAGTAAGAGGAGTAGAAGAATTGTTTTTAATTGGGTCATTCATTAAAGTTGGTATTTTTGAATAAAAGCAGAAAACAAAAAATGCTTAATATAGACACTTTTCTCCAGTATAAACTGAGGCACGTGGGCTAATTCCCCCGGCCCCCATAAAATACAATGGTGTGCATGTTCATGCATACACTCCCCTCTTATCTTTGAGATGTTGTCTCTGTCTTTCTAGCATGACTGTAATATGTAGTGTGTGTGAGCTTAAAAAGTAAGGGAGCATCGCAGTCCTTTCAAACACTTAAAAATCAGACAAACAATCTGGGGATCTCCTCAGCTAGAGCATTTCAGCTCTTGGGTTCATAATGACAGGTCCTCAGTTTATGAAACAGTCTGTGGCCTGTGTCCAAAATGGAACTGGCATGGGGATCTAGCCCCAACAGCTGACTGGCTGGTCCTGCCTGTATCAGCCACTAAGTCCACAACACTGTCTTTAACTCCATTATTTATCATTCCCTCTCCACTTCCCTGTCCTCAGATTGGCTCACTTTTTGGAGTATGACTGGGTGTGACCTGCCAGTTAGATTGGCTTCAGAAACAGTTACTGAGCATGTCTAGTAACTGTGAAACCCTATTTCTGGGTGGAGTGTAAAATGCTGCAAAATAAAGTGGGTGGGTAATTGTAAGAATAGGTCAGTAATATGCTGTCAAAATCTATTACCACACAATAGTCCACGACTTAACGTTGACTTAGGAATGTCGCTGGTCACACAGAAGCATGTAGCCGTGGAAACTGATAATATCTTTGTATTATTAAAGTAAAATACTTTTTAAAAAAATCCCACAGTCGTCACCCAACTTTAAAAATCTTTTAAAGCTTAAGGGAAGCACATAATATTAATCCTCATTGAGATAACTAATTTGAACGTGAAACCCTACATTTTATATGCTGTTACATTTTTTGTTTGAAAATATCTTTCCCTCCTGATTATAGCTGTCTTATTTTGAATAATACCTCTTACATAGGTACATTGTTAGAAATGCTTTTATATTAGGTGCCAACTATAAAAAAAATCTATGCCTAACATAGGGCACACGAATTATATCTTTTACAACTGATTCTGAGTTTAAATTATACTTTAGACAAAAATGTTAAAATTGTTTAAATTAGAAATATTTAGATTAATAAAACTGCAGCTGTTACTTTCAATTTTTTTGTTGTTGGTTTTGCTGTTATACTTTCTGCATTCTCAGCTTGGACCATGAAAATTTAATTATACCAGTTTTTTTTATAGTGATTGTTTCACTTCTAGGTCCTTAATGCTGTAATGCTTTTACGTTGCAAACATACAAGGGAGTATTTGTTTGAAACCTATTTGTAGTATAATTAAAGAAAAAACACAGAACACATTTGTTTAATTTCAGGTTTTGGATAAGTATTTTAAACCTAAATTTAAAGGTAATCTTGGTTGCCTTTCTCATGAAAGGCAGAGTAGAATCTCACTTCTTAATTTATACAAAACGTCCCCTTTCTATATCTCTCCGCAAAGGTTTTAAAACTGTAGACTGTAGTTGTTGCTGTATTACTAACACTTCATTATTTTTAGAAACTCTATCAGTGAACACTTGCCAGTGCACTAAAGTATCATAAACAAAACTGAACTATACTTGACGGAAAATGAACACAGCACTTCTGGTGACGCATTAGCTCTATTGTGCTGTTTATTCACATATTAATTTGCAAAATTAAATAATTCATAATGCGGGGACCCAGTCATTACTAGGAATTAGTGAGGTATGTGTTAACTGCTAATCCTAAATTAGCTTTAGTAGTTTCTTCATGCCTTTTTTTCCCCAGTGTGGCGAAATACACTGCTGGCCGTAAGGCAGTGAAAGAACCTTTGACTTTGTTTCTTGGCTGAGAACAGACTTCGCTGGGCCCATGGTGGGGGTAGCTCCGGGCCCCTGGAAGGGACAGGGCCTCATGCAGAAGGGATGGGAGCTGGGACTAGCCTTCCCCATGGAGCGCTTCAGAACTGCCATGTGCATGCTCCTCAGAAGCCCCAGGCCCTTTTAAAATGCCAGGCCTTCGGGGCAGTTGCCCACTTTTTCCCTCTCCTTCCCCGTTGGCGGCCCTGGATTGTCTACAGTCCCAATTGAGTGACAAAACTAGTTTTGCTGCAGCAAGTGGCCGTGTAAACAGTGTGTTCTCCTGCTGACAATGTGAATTCTGTTCATGGTGGGGTAGAGGGAGTATTTTGTCAATATCTGATTTTTAGCACCATGGCTGTGTTGCTTAAAGCTCTGTAGTGCAGACAAAGCCTTTGACAGCTAGTATCTCAGAAGAGATAATTTGCTTGACAGCTTTTACCCATCTATCCCAGTTACTCTGCTAGATAGATCCCAAGAGTTTTAGACCAATGCACCAGAACTGCATTCAGGTATCAGTACAAATATTTATCTACAACATTGGCTTAACGCTAAAAAAAAATTAAAATCAGTCCAAATAGCCTTTTTCCCATTCCTGCAATAAAAGTGATGATGAAACTTAGAAAAATATTTCTTTTAACATTAGTAATTAAGTTTAAGTTGCAAAATTAATCTTGGAAAGAGAAGCATGCCGTTTGTGAGGACCCCATACAGTTGCTGCTCTATACCAGCATCTCCATTACATAATTTCTTTTTCTGTTTCTATTGTTTCTAGATATTCTTTTGGCTTGTTTTAAGTGTAGGATATTCGTCCTCAGCAGTTTAGCATTAATAAATAGCAAATCAAAACAGAGAGCTAGGGATGGTTTATAAAATACATTTAAAAATATTATAATTAAGTTATATTTTGGGGCTTATATGCACTTTTTGAACATGAGTATCAGGACACACCCCAGTTACTGAGCTTGAGTACTGGAGTAAATTGGCTGTTTGGGCAGAAGGATTAATTCCCTGAAATCAGAGGCTTCATAGTATCAAGCTGTACAATAGTTTTTGGTGTATATTAAATTTAAAAAAGTGGTGACAATGCAGTGCTGATAGGTAAGTTTACAAGATCGACCATAAAGAACATTCTAAAAATTAACCTTTGTTTAGCAAAATTGTTACATTGTACATCTTATCATATTTGGCATTACAATGTGTCTGGTGTTAGCTAACCAAATTAAACATGACTTTGTAGACTGGGGCATTTGTAGCCACTGTGGTCATGTATAAACCCGGCTGGAACCATAGATTTAATCATGATGAGCTGACATAATAGTAAAGATTTTTTTTTGTACAGTGACTGATTAGTCTTGTTTAATATCCTGTTAACACACAGCTCCTCAAAGTCATGTCCTAACACAACCTAATTTTCTACTGAAGACAAGACTTACCAGGGTAATGCGTTGAGCTTTATATTTAATGAGGAAGAGATAATTTTATTAAAACAATGCTACTTTGGTGCAATGTGACAATATTGATGCTCCCCAGAGCAACCTTAACTTGTGACGACTTACCTGGTGGGTGTTTCAGCTACAACCTTCATATTTCATTATGCTAATTGCGGTGATTTAATTTGCTAGTATTAAAAAAAAAAGGGGGCTGTAAGAGACAGACATGGGGGAAGGTTTTTAAGCAATTAACTATGGAGTAAATACTATGAAGTCCATCTGGGTGCACTTAATTAACTAACCAAGCAAGCACAATGCATCTGTGCTTAACTGTGCACCTGGAGATTTAAGAAAAATTCTTTCTGTACTCAGACACTTTTTTAAATTGTACCTTTTTTAAAACAAAGTCCATTATTTTTCAAACTGAGCAATCTCACTAGTTCATAATTGTTTGTGTCACGTTAAAAACATAGTTTTCTATATACTAGTTTTAAAAATGGGGGGGGAGGGGGGAGAGGAAGTATGGGAAGAAAAAATTAGAACATTTCAACCTAAATGGTTGATATTTCATAAAGCTAAGAGGAAGGCAGCTGCAATGCAGTTACTTGTAATTGTTGAGTATGCTACAAGGAATCTTCTTGTGCAGGAGTAACCTCTGGGTTCTCTTCCTGAGAAATCAAGCTCTATGTGCTTGCACTTGGCAGGAATTGTTTAACCATTGCCAAATTATATGTGGGCCATTCAATGTACACTTCTTTCAAAAAAAAAAAAAAAAAATAGTTGACTTCTTTTGCTGGCTTCATCCGAAAGCAGACATTTCAGAAAATTTGGCTTCAGCTCTGAGCGGGGGTAGGAGTGGGAAGGTTCAGGTTACACATCCCCACACAGGGCCAAAGCCCCTTGGCTTCCCCTCTTGCTCCCATAGTGGCAGAGCTCGAGCGGGCTCAGCCTTTGGTCTCCCCTCCTGGGGTTATGTAGTATTTTTTTGTTCTTAAAAGGGGTTGTGGTGTGAAATGAAGTTTGAGAAATGCTGTGTTCAGAGTGTATTTCACATCTATTTTGGCCAGCACTCGATGCCACCATTCCAGCCAGTCATGTGCTGCTCTGTCACCATTCAGTCTAGAAGTGTGAAACAGAACAAAGGACTCTCTCAAACAAGAGAGCAGTTGTAATGGGTAGAAATATTAATCAACAAAGGTTTAAGCCGTGCTGCTGAAAATCAGCCACAACGCTTAAAACTTTTCTTTCCCCAGCTGCTGAGCTGTCTGCTTTTTCTGGTATTTTTTTTGTCTTGACTAGCATGCTGTAGCATTGGTGGACTCGCCAGGTGACATCAGTAGGAATGCTTGTGTCAGATGCCAGCTAAACAGATGTGGGAAGAGTAGGAGGAAAAGGAATCCAATGTCCTCAATTTGCAATGCTAGCTTCATTCTCCATGGAGCTGGTGTGTGGGGTTTTTGTGTTTTGTTTGGTTTTGGTTCTTATTTTGGTTTGTTTTTTAAATGGTTCCTTTCGGTAACACATTTTAGCCTTGTGCTGGCGTTTCAGTGAATTTGTGATAGAAAACAGCTCCATATTAGGTATTGATATGATTAGGTAGTGGTTTGTTGAATTTTACCAGGCTTGCTGCAAGTAATTTGTCAGAAGTGCTAGAGAATTCTGGAGTTTCTAGCCTCCCTTTTATCTTGCAGGCAGCTTTTTGCATATAAATACATCAATGTAATAAGCAGGATTTCCTCTAGGTTGCAAAACTACATATTTGTATTACTGTTACAACATCCTATCTTCCCAGTTGTTGTTGTATATGCACACATTGTGTGGTATTCATATGGTCTCTGCTCTAAAGAGTTTATAGTCTCGTATTTTTTAAGTCACCTACAACAATGGAACTGCACTTATTATGGGGACTGTAAGTGCTACTATAACATACAAAGATTCTTTTGCTGATGATATATTATTGCTTAAATGCTACCCATGACTGTAAGTTACATGTATAGTGTCCCATCATAAATATCAGTTTGGAAGTATTTTTTGCCATTTATTGACTTACTATAGATTGGTTTAAAAAGTTTGAGGGACAGCCATGTTAGTCTGTAACTTTAAAAAACAAGTAGCCCTAGGGCACCTTAGAGTCTGACAAAAATATATATATTGTATCCTGAGCTTTCCTGGACAAACCCCACTTCCTCAGATGAGCTTTAGTGGAGAAAAAAATGTTGACATTATTGAACAAGGCTGTGGAGCATGGAAGGCTCTATATAGAACCACATTTGAATGCATGTGCGAGAATTAATGTCACTTAATGGTTCACAATTACATTCTTATCTGATAATTATTTCATAATTTCTAGTGGGGAAAAAAACCTGTGAGGAGATAATTGTGGAGTTAGTTGAATTGTATTTTCTGTTTCCATTCCTGCTATAACTTTGAAGCCATGGTGAGGCTATAGATTCTTATGATCTAACAACTTTTCCCAGCACAGCAGGTCAAGCCTCAAGAACAGTGATGTCTAACAAAAGCATAATTCCTCAAAGAATATGAGCTGTCAGCCTGTAATCTATCCAAGGCTTGCTTTTCAGTTCACTCTTGTTTAGACAATATATAATGCAAGTGGGACAGGAACTTCTGAGCACTTTATTATGAAGGAGAAGGCATATTACAGAACTGGAAAAATGGAAAGTACAACATTTGTGGAAAGTTGATAAGTCGTCATGATTTTCTTATTTAACTGTATGTGTTACCAACAAAGTCATTACTAGTTTTGGTCATTGGAAGTAAATAGGTAAATCTTTATTTTTAAACACATTCTTTGTCTTAGTGATAGAAATAGACATTATTTGTGTTAATTTTTTTCTAAAAAAATATAATCATGTTAAGAAATTAAAAGCACTGTCTTTCTTTAACTGGTCTATGAATCAGTATTTCACTGACCGCAGCATCATATTTTCATGATATAATTTATTTGCTTTTTCATGCATATTTTTGCTGCACCATATTAAATAAAAACAGCTGTAATACATATTTGCATAATACATGCCCAGAATTAAGAGCTCTGATAATATTTTGTAACTATTAGCAAAGAACTGTTGATCTTGAGGAAAATATTACTCCAGATGCTTCCAAGGTTTAGTGTCTGGTTTGACAATTTCTGCATAAGTATCAGTCGGGTAGCTTAGGAAGGCTAGATTCTTGCTAGAATCTATCTTAAATCGCTTTCAGAAAATGTTTTAGAATAAGACTTAGCATTTTTCTTCTGTTCTATCCCATTTCTCTAAAATTGCTTCCTTTGGCCAATTACATTATTTTTCTCTCATTCCTCCCTTTTGCTGAACCTCAGACCACATAGTCTTTAACTACTACATTATGTTCTAAGATAAACATGTTGATGGGTCCTAATGTTATACTTGGGGGAAGGTGCTTAACGCGACTTCCCCTACCCATCCTCCACATACAACCTGCTAAGCATTCCCTTATACATCACTGAGGAGCGTAACCAACGTGGAATGGAGTTCTGAAAATGTTCATGTGACATTTATTTAGAAACTTATGTCTAGGTTTTAAAAACATATACAATAAAAATGTAAGAGACATTCTGACGTGCATTTCAGTAGTCTGAGGGGTCTACAAATGCATCTTCAATCTCTCAGAAACAAGAGAAAAGTGCCCCTTGTCAGTGTAGCTTGACATAACTCATTATGCTGCAGTGGAATTGTAGCTTGCCTAAGTAAATATTAGTTGTTGTTTGTATGTCCAATTAGGGATGTTAAAATGCATTTATTTGTGTAAATGTGTATCTGCTGAAATTTTCAGCAGGTACATATTTACACACAGGAGGAAGGAGGCGGGAGCCGGTGCTTATCTAGCCAGATGGGGGAGTTGTCGGGAGCAGGGAGTTGGCTTGAAAGCCGGCTCCCTGTGTATAGCAGCTCTCACCTGCCCTCCCTCCCCTGTGCTGCTACCTCTGTATGAGAGACATCAGTGCAGGGCGAGGGGATGCAGCTTTTAAAACAGCTCCCTGTGACGACTGGCTCTCGCTCCCACTCCCACGCATCACTCCTGCCTCCCCCCACAGCTGCCTCTGATACAGAGGCAGCGGGGTGGGGAGGAAGGCTGTACATAACCAAGAGGGTTAAATGATGAGCCCAGGCTTATTGATTAACAGTCACATTCCTAGTGCCCATACAGCTGAGGATTTTATTAAGCGGTCTCTAGAGGGCAGATGAACATGTTAGTGGCTTTCAAAAATGATCTCTCATCATTTGACTATGGTGTTTTATGTGGTCAAGTTACAGTGAATTTCAAAACACCATTGGGATTACTGGTGATTCATCCTGCCTTGAACTGTTTGCAATGGCATGTGCCCAAGTCTGTGATATGTTTAAGTGGACTATGAAATAGCAGAAATTAGTATAACTTAACAACATGGAAAATGGGGAACATTTTTGTCTCCAGAGTAATCTATTATGGTTTTTTTTTCTGCATGACCAGAGTTATATTTGCATGTATTGAAATACTTATGCAGAAATCTTAATAGAAGAGTATTACCACTTTGTAATAAAGGTGATAAAGGACTAAAAATATGTTCCTCTTTAAAAGAACTTCTGTCATGCCATAGAAACAACTCTGATGTTACATATCCTTGCTGGAAATACTATTTACCTAGTAGAAAGCCAGTCAATTAGTATGTAAATAGAAATTTAAAAAATGATTGGGAGACTTCAGAGAAGATATGACCATTAACTTAGGGTTTTATAAAACAGGACAGTGATTTATATTTGCATGCATGTGGAGATAATTGCTAAGTTGCTACCAGTTCTTTAAATCATATTTACCACATGACTTAGTCATCTTAAATGGATAACTACATATAGCTTTAAATATATTTATACTTATTACTTAATGATGTAATCCTATTAAATAAAGCATGAATGACTGTCCTGTTTAAATATACTGACACAGAATTAGTAGATCCAGCAAGAGATAATCATTATAATCCTGATGGAATGTGGTGAGGTTTATTTTTTTCAGGCTTTACCTGCCAGGAAAAGACCACTGTGAACACATAGCGATGGTACATGATTTGCAAGAAAACCTTTTTTTAGGGTTTTGTTGGGAACGTAAATCACCTCTCATACTTATATGCCTTCTGGAGGTGGGGAGCAGAGGTTTTCCTGGTTCAGTTTTGCCCTACTTTTCTTCACTCCCCACAGGGAGCCTTTCTGTCCTGAAGATAACCAATGTTCCTTTTCTGTATTCCTCAAAAAGACACTTAGGTTAAAAATGATGAAGTAAAATAATACTATAAATTCCATAGTAGTTACAAACTATGCCTGCAGTTTTACTACATATTTTTTTCCAAACGGAACTTATTACCTAACCTTTTTTGAACATGGTCTAGTCTAGTGCATAGTCTGTTACTAGTCAGTGTCACTTCAGAATGTCATACACTTGCATAACCCTGCAGTGGATGGCCGTTTTTCCTTTTCCCATTTTTAAATTTAGAAAAACAAAGTAAAAAAATATAATTGTAACCATTGCCCTCCTTTTTCTTCCCCTTCACTCTCCCTGTGGTTGTATGCTGTCTTTCCTTGCATCTTTTCTAGCTCCACAGGTTTTTTAATGCTTATCAAACTTTATGAAATCTAAACAATTACAATTTTTGGAGGATGTACCTTTTTGAGAACCTTTTTTAAAAATTTCCTTTCAAAACAAATGTTTTAAAGTGTGATTGACATATTCAGTATTAGACAATGTGTCCAATAGTCAGATATGCCCCATTTATGGAGAAAAAAGTCCCTTGATCAAGTACTGTAGATTAGTCACTGGCTTGTTAGGGATATATTTTGTGGTGTCATCTTTGACTTACAGCGCTGAGTGAAAAGCACATCAGTTCTTGGACATCAGTTTGTAAGGATTGTGGGTAGCATTTTAGCTCTTGGGATTAGTAAACATTGATTAGTATGAAAATTACATTTGGAAATCCTTTATGTAAATCTGAATGAACAATATCTTGGTGATGCATTGGCAGAAGAGGAGGAGGAAACAGAGGTGAGTACATTTTTCTTGCTACATAGCCATGTTTTGTTAGTGTTGTGAAAAATTTTGGCAAAAGTTGCTGTTTCTATGTACAGTATCAGCTCTCTGTCCTTTTATAATTCCTGGAAATATGAGAGAGAGCTAGTCATAAACAGGCATACATTCTGCAGAATTTTGCACATCGCAGAGCTAACACACTTTGATCTCTTTTGCTGCTGCGGTTCTATTCTTAATCTGTTTATTGAGGAAAGTTGCCAATTACTGTACTGAATAATGGGGGTGCTTTTACAATATGGAGAAATAAGAGTTGGTGGCTAAATTGAAAACTGGCACACTTGTTGAATATGTTGCATGCGTTCAACATAAGCCTTTGGAGAGAGCAGGTAAAATGTGTTTAACCCACTTCTGTAACCCTCTGTTTCTATCTTCACTTACCACTAAGTGTTTTCCAAGTCCACTGATTCATTAGTCAGTTTACATACTCTAATTGTTTTCAAATTAATTGTTTCATCTGTCATCTGAGGGGAAATGGGTTCTGCCTACGAAAACTCATGATACTTTCTACATTTTTTTTTTTTTTTTTGTTGGTCTCTAAGGGTACATCTACATTGCACAACTATTTTTGGGATACTGGAGGTATCCCGAAATAGCTTCCCTGCGTCTACACGAGCTGCCTATTATTTTGAAATATTTTTTGAAATAACGGGCACACTGTTTCGCCCTCTCGGTAAACCTCGCTGCACGAGGGTTAAGGGATGGCTCGAAACAGCATGTTATTTCAAAATTTGGCGCTGTGTGGATTAAAGATGTTAACTGGCGGTTAATTGACTAGTCGTAGTTGATGGAATTTCTCACTGCTCAACTAGTCGATAGGCACTTCCGCATTCCTCCTTTGAAATGTAGAAGAGCATTCTAAGAAGGAACGCAGAACTCTGAGTGCAGTCTGGGGCCAGTGGGAAGTCCCACTGACTCTGGGCTGCATGCAGGTGCCAGCTTTGAAATGCAGAGGAGTCCCCAGCAGGGGCTCTTGTGCATTTCAAAGTGGCAGCATGGCATGGAGCCCAGGGTCAGAGGAGGGCTCCCTAGCTGATCCCGGGCTCCAGTGCAGCTGCGGAACCTGGGATCAGCTGGGGAGTCCCCAGCTGACCCTGGGCTCCACGGGCAGCACTGAACAGCTGATCCTGGGATCAGTTTTGCGGCGCTGCCCCTTGAAAAAGGCTAAGGAAATGCCACACGGAGCCCGGGGTCAGCTGGGGAGTTCCCAGCTGACCCCATGCTCCACATGTGCAGCTCCACACAGCTGAGCCCGGGCTCAGCTGTGCGGCGGCTGCCCCTTTGAACGCTGGCTCAGCTGTGCGGAGCTGTCTCGGGCTTAGCTTTGCGGAACTGCCGCTTTCATGAACCACCTTTTTTTTCCCCCCCCTTTGCTCTACCTGATAGAGGCAGGAAGGTGTGTGTGGGGGGGGAAATGGACTAGTTTGCTTATCGGATAGTTGACTAGTCTTTAACATCCCTAGTGTAGCTGCGCCAAATTTCAAAATAAGCTATTTCGAAATAGTTTCTAAATAAGATGCGCAGTTTGTGTTGTGTAGTTTGTGTGGCGTGTGGACGCACCCTAAAGTGCTACAGGACTACTCGTATTTTAAATTTGTTTTCAAACTAGACCTCCCAGCATCAGGGAGGATTATGACAAAAGGAGATATTTTTGGGTTTTGCCGGACTTTATTCCTTAATTGCAGGAGTTTTAATGAACTGCAGTCCAGTTAATTAAAAATTCCCATTAATATTCACGTTAGTACATTACATGATATAATGATTCTACCTCATATTATTGATAACCTGTAAAGCACAGCAAATGGTAACATTTTCTCACCATAAAATACTATCCCAAAATTATTTTAATCACCTTAAGATTCAGTGATGTTGTCTAAGAAAACTTTGTGATGCATATATCAACTTTATTGTATTTGTGTGATTAAAAAGAATTTATAAACTTCCTAACCAGAGATGAAATTGTTATAATTTTTAAATGTTAAGTTGTGGTCAGGGAAAAGAAGTTGGTCAGGTTTTTTTTGTAAAATAACTTAAGCTATGATGAGAAACTGTACACATGGGTTAAGCCTGATACAGATTTTTAATCTTGTCAACAGAGTTTATAAAGGAAATGATGGCAGATACTTAGCTAAAAAAATTCTCACATTTAAAACTGATTTCATTTTTAAATGTGCTGATTATCTAGAAAATGAGTCATTTAATTTATGAAATGTAAAAAGACGTATCAGTTTAAAAATAACACTGTCTACTTAGTTTTACTCAAACCTATTGTTGATTTTGATTGATTTTTGACATGGAATCTTAACTGTATTACTGTTACATTTTTAAATGGAAACATCTAAAAAGTCCGAGTTTAAAACAAAAATTATTATTTTGAAATAGCTGTTGCTCGTGAAGTTAGATGTCAATTGAATACAGACTTAGAAACCTATAATTGCAATTACCTGTAATTGTAAATGGATTTTTAAATCCCGTTATGCTGAAGGCTTAACTGTGAATCTGGAGGTCATGGGAAACCTTAGGAGTTAGAATAACTTTGTATAAGTGAACTATCATTTCAGTATGAATTATCTTCTAAATGGGGTCTGGGAATGTGAGTTTTCAAACAGATTATGAAAGAAAGATGTGTTTATCCACTGAATCCTTATCAAGTTTCAGCCCATAGAAGAGACTCAAGCCAAAATTTGAAATCCACAAAAGGTTTTGGTTTAAAGTGTAAATATTGATGTGATAGCAGAATTAGGAAATGAACAGATTTTCAGTCTGTTTTTAGAAGAAGGGGAATTTGATTTTAATTAGTCTGTTTTACAGGGAATTTTTTAGGTAGACTATGGTAAAGATTAATCTTGCCCTAGAAGAGGTTTGGATGATCAGCTAAGTTTTTCTCCCGCCTCTGATTAAGGTCTAGATCAGGGGTGGGCACAGGGGTCAGATCTGGCCTGGGGTGCATTTGTCTGCCACCTGCCCAGTTGATTAGCAGAGGTGGATACAGGCAGCCAGCAGCATGTTTTCAGCTGCCCTTCCCCCCCACCTTGCTCTGTCTTGCAGCCGGGCTGCTTCCAGGATTCTCCTGCTTGCTGTGTATGGGGGAAAAGGGGAGTGCTGAAGTCAGGGTATTCCCCTACCCCTGTGACCATCTCTGGGGTTGTAGATGGAGACACACAGTCAGCAGAACACCTCCAATCTAAAGCATGTGACTCAGAGGAGTGCAGGAGGGGTGAGGGGGGAGAGACAACAGAGCAGAGCAGACTTCCCTTAGAGACACGTGCACTCTGTGTCACTGCCACACACACACTCCCTTCTCTGTGCCGCACACACTCAATATGTGTGTCAGTCTCTCACACACTCTCTCTTTCTCTCCCTCTGTAGCCCCAGCCCCACCCCTTCTGCCCTATGCCTTGCCTCTTCTAGGGGGCCCAGAGCTGGCCTGCAACTACATAATAAAATTTAAGTACCCTCCTCCCCTTCCCCACCCCGCAAAAATTATTGCCCACACTGGTCTCGATAATTAGAACCCCGTGCAGCCATCTGTATCTGCAAAAACGAGCAGTGGACATTTGTGGATCAAGATACCCGCAGATATCTGCAGATTTGCAGGGCTCTATAGATAATCCCTTGTACAAGGAAAATCCAGTGTAAAGAAAAGAAAACTGAGATTCCTATGGAATCTTCTGTGGAGCTGCTGTTTTTTGCTCTCTCTTCAATGGGGGCCCAGGCAATATGTTCCTCCAGATGTATTAAAGTCTGTGAAGGATCAGCACCACCATACAATTCCTTAACCACCATCTTGTTTTGATGAGTCATGTTCCCATCTTTTACCCCTTTCTAATTTTTTTTTCTATCCAGAAAGGAACAGTCAGCGTTACTTTACGCCAGTGTGGTGCACATAATCTTTTCGGTCTTCTGGGTTGCTTGAGAACTGCTACAGAGCATGCCCATGTCTCCAACCTGATGCCTTCCATACCACAGATGCCTGGCCTATGTGGGCATGTGGAGGGGCTTGTGTGCCTCAGGACCTATACTGCTCTGTCTACCTTCCTAGGTCCATGCTCTGGCTTCCCCTTCGTGCACTGAAGAAAAGAAGACATGTGGACCCTATTCTGTGAAGAAAAATAGAAAAAAGGCAACAGAAATTAAACTTCATGCCTTTTTAAAAACTGAGTGGATCCCAGAACTAGTCCACTCTGTATTTTCAACCTGCTAAAACAAATACAGATGGATATTTAAATGAGTAATGCCAATAATTAGATATGAAAAGGGGCATTTCACCAAGTTAAACAGTTGAGTCCTTGGAGACTCAGAAGGTGAGATGATTTAATATTTAACAAAGTAGATTACTCATTAAAATAACAATCTAAGTCACAAGGGTGACGAGAGAGAGAGAGAGCAAAGAAGAAAGCAGGGAAATGGAAAATGCAGCTGCGGAGGACCTAAATATTTAAGTTCTGAGCACCTACAATTTAATGGATATCTTTATGCAGCATACAGGAGCCACATGGCAGCTAACTGGGGCAGTTAGGGAGGAACTTGTATCCAGCTTCAAAAACAGACACCTATTACAGCCTTTAGCTTTCAATAGTGTAAGGTGTATATTAGTTGGGTGGTTCTTCCTGTATCCAGTAGAAGGCAATGGTGCACATGCACATTAGTCAGTTCATTACAATACTCTTATCCCACTTCATTTTTCTGCCACTTATGTGGATCACCAGAGTTTTAAAAATTGAGCCACCAGAACACTGGCAGTTTGCAATAAGAGATTGTGAAAATAGTACACTACTTTGCTAATGCTTACTGCTGCAGGCGATAGGGCACGAGCTTAAACTTAAAATGACTGAGAATAATGCCCCAAACCCCTTAATAATTTCTCACATTCCCAGTGCAAGTCCTTATCCTTTTAGATTATTATGTGTCGTCTTCTGACGTCCTGCAGAGGAAAAACCGGGGAACTGGGTTATTTCTCCTTAGGCAGGTATAAGTAGAGCACATAATTGTGAAATCAAATATTTCCAACTTGATCATGCACTTTTATCTTTAACTTATTTTTGTGAAGTACCCTAGTATAAATAAATTTTGTCTGAAACAATGACACACGCACACTTTTCTCTGTTGAATTTAGTTAATTCTTTATCAGTTTTGCTACAGATTCAACGTGGTCAATTTCAAGGTCATTCTTCAGCTTCTTCCAGTTTTAAGATACTTGGGGCTGGTGCTTCTGGTTCACTATGCTTGCCTACCCCACTGTCTCTGGGGGTAGGCAGGCCTGGCTCTCCCCCCCGGCTGCCAGGGAGGGCTGGGGCAGTGTCAGCCATGGCCACTCACACCCCCCATGGCCACCAGCGAAGGGGAGGGGAAGGCCAGGGCTGTGCCAGGTGGGGGAGTTTCCATGCAGGCAGTGCTGAAGGAGCCTGGATCGCTCTGTGCATTGTGGGACAGGAGGAGGCAGAGGGCCAACCCACCCACCCCTTCCCCAACCAATGACTTGCAGTTGTGGGCGCGCAAGGGGACACAGGAACCTCTGTGGACTCCGAGCTGATCGAGGCTGCAATGCATCTGTACCCAGGGCCTGATCCCACAATGCCTAGCTCCCTGAATGAGAATCAGAGGCCTTGCCTTCTTCTGTTCTTCTCAAGCGGCTCCCGGTTGTGACCTTTGTAGAGGAAGGCTGCAAAGGAGTCAGGCTGCCCTGCTTCCCGGCTGCCTGCTCCCCAGCCCAGCCCCGCTGACCGTTCAGCAGTAGCCTGATGCACCGCGGAATGGACAGTGCCCCTTGCTCCCCACAGCCCCACTTCTCCACTGTGCCTGGGGGAGGCCACATGGCTTACAGCTCCACGGAGCACGAGAAGGTGGAGGGAGGGGCTGCGGGGCCGCAGAGTGACTTGGGATGTTATGTGATTCGATTGTTGTTGTGCTGCAAAGTAAGAATTGTTTAGTGTCTATGAGAAATTGCTGGTGGCAAAGAATAGCTGGTGTATTAGAAAGGCACCGGTCTCTCTTACTCAGTTAACGTTCAAAGAAATATTCCATTGTAATTCTGATTTTTGATGCTGCTCCCTAACTTTTCAAAGCCAACGGCAGTTCCCCTTGAAGTTTCACAGCTATGATTTATGCGAGGGTAAAAATGCCAGGGAAAGCAAGGACAAGCAATTGTGTTTCAGGGTTATGAGGATCTTATGCTGAAATATTCACACCTGAACATGTTCTTTGTGCTGTTATGGCCCAACTCTAGACCCCTTCAGTTTAAGTTTGCATGTTCTCCCTGGCGAGGACTGGTGACTTTAACTTTGGGGAGTATATTTTTAGTTTAGTTAGTTCTAAATATGTTAAAAGAACTGTAACACATTAAACATCAGTTACTGGCTTCTGTGTGACTTGGAATGGTGTATGTGTCTGTGTTGGGTTTTTCAAACAAAGTATCATCGTTTTGTGCTACTTTGAAAGTATACATCCATCCAGGTTCTATGGGTATCAGGCTGGGTAAGGCCCATAAGATTTTTTGCAGGATCCTGCTTCTTCCAAGACAAGACGAACGAAACATGATGACTGGGAGAATGTTGTTTTTCCTCTACCAGCACCTTCCGTTTGTCTACGTGATCTGGAGAACAGAAACTCCTGGACTTCATCCCAGGTTCCCATATAAGGCTCATCTAGCTTGGTCCCCTTTCAGGTGCAAGGTTAAGCTAATGGAGGATAAAATATGGTGATAATTTTTTGCTGTATTTACTTTGTGGGTGGTCAATGAATTGGCATGTCAGCTGCAGTATAGTTTTTGAATCTAGTAACTAGCATCCACATAATAATGTTCATCATAATGAATTCCTGCATTAAGTAAAATAAAAATCCTATGGAAGTAGAAAAATAAGACAACCTACATTTAAAATGTATTTAAAATTCATAGGAAATAAATTGATCTGTGATATATTTTCAATGTATTTCAGGTATTACAGATTTGTGCATATGTAGATTTGTATATATGCCTATACACAAATGTTACAAAGCAATAATACCATATATAATGGATACCCTTGGGTAAGAAACAAGGCAGAATGCATGGCCCAGTGAGCAGTAATCAGCACTATTGCAATGTTTCTCTTCTTGCTTAAATAGTGTATTTGTTTGGTGACTTAAGCTTGAAGATATCTGAGATGCTGACGAGTCCTTTTGGAGACGGAGTCCTTTTTTCCAGTCTGCCCCTAGGCTTGGAACGGTCTTATTTTTTTCTTTGCACTGTGACTCACTGCCCTCTTCAAAATATCTTCAGGACTTTTCGCAAGCTGTCCTCTATTAACTGCTGCTCCTTTGCTATTTACTCATAAGAATATGTAATATACTAGAGGGCTGTGCCCCCTGCTGGCTGCACACGCCAACCCCCCTCTGTCTGGCTGCTTTCGTTTTTCAGAGAGCCTGTTGATGCTCATGACATCTGACGTCATGGACATCCAGTAGCTTAGGCAAGGGAAGGCTTTGCCTTCCCAAACTGCCAGGCATGGCTCTGCCCCCAGAACGCCTACGGTAGTCCTTCTGGGGGGCAGTGTTGCTGCCTCCAACACCAGTCCTCTGTGGTGCTCCAGGGGCCTGGGAGGCTGGCCCTCCTCTCTCCATGGTGCTCTGGGGGCTAGGGAAGCTAGAGCCGTGATTTCCCTCTCTTGTCTCTTTCCCTCATGGCGGGGGAGGCGAACATGCTCCGTGCACTGCTTCCTCTCCTCCCTGTGGGGGTGGGGTCTCAGCTGAAGTGATAGGGTTGGGGGCCTGCCTCCGTCAGCCCCAGTGGCAACAATCACCTATGAATGACATCATTCTGTCACCCAGCAGGAACTGTCTGTCATCCAGCAGGAAAACCTTTTTTATATAACGAGAAAGATAAGTGACAAAGTAAATGAGATGCATCAGAACAAAAGATAAGAACATGTGGCAAAACATAGGTTGGAAAAATACATAAGCTCCTCCAGAGCTATATTCTGTGCAATAGTTTACTGTTACTTTTCACAACCACACCGTGGTATGTAGTAAGTTTAAGTGGTCTGATTATGGCTTCCATCCTGCAAACTACTGCCATGATCCTTCATGAAGGTGGAGCACTGTTGCACAGAGCAATTAATAGGAATGTGGATCTTATGCCCCAAACTTGCAAATACTTATAGTATATGCTTAATCGATCTGTCGCCAGTAGCATCATTTAAAGTAATGGGGTATTCATATTAAAAATATTCATGTGCATAGGCTCAGAGCTTATTTTGTAAGCTACTTTTGGCAGGAACCTCAAATTTTACTTACCTGGGAAGTGTCATGCATAGCCATGTATTTGACTTTCTAATGTACAATGTCACTTTTAATTTTCTCTGTGTCTCCTTTATTCCATTTGTTTGTTTATATATAAAATATATATATAATAAAATAAATGTATAGCTTCCTTCACTTCCCCCTCTAAACCTGGTTCAATTTTTAACCAGTATACCACCTTTCTTGATTTTACACTTTTGAGGCAGCTAGTAAGGTGTTCTTAAAAGGTTCCCAATTATCATTCACATTTTTCTGATTGAGTTCTTCCTCTCAGTTGATATGGCTCATAATTTTCAGCTTTGTGAAATTGGTCCAATTAAAACATTCTGTGTGTGTTATATAATTGGTCTGGACTTTATTCTGCTTGCGCCATATAAATGTGCAAGTCATGATCACTGGTAACTAAGCTACTATTAATTATTAGTTCAGTGATCAGTTCTTCTTGATATTTTAGGAAAAGGTATAATGTGGAATTCTCAATGTAGGCTGAAACAACTTTTTTGAAATTCCAAGGGATATTTCAGTACTGGCAGTGTGAGACTTCCTCCATATATCACTCCAATGAAAGTCCTCCGTGACCACACAGGATGTTTTTTTTCCTGCACAATTCAGATAGTGAATAAGAAGCTACTCATCCTGTTCCCTAGGGTGATGTCTCATGTCGTAGCTCTCAGACGGCAGCACACCATCCTGCTGTCCATCTATCACTTGCAGAATATTCTTTCAGGTTTTTCAAGGATTTAATCTCCAATATGGATCATCTTTATTTTTTGACCTGTTGGAAAACTCTTGATAGGAAAGATTGATAGTCTTACAGGTTAGGTAGATTTTTGACCTCTCTTCTAAGCAGCTCGTTCTAGTCAGTTCACTGTCTCTTGTCCAGAAGAGCTGATGAAACTGCTGCTTTTAGGCTACTGATTGCGACTCCCTCCTTCCTCTCCTCCTCCTATTGGCTGCTCATTGCTCTTCCCTCAGTTTCCTTCAGGTCTGTGCAACATTAGAAACACAACAAGATTCAGATTCTGTTTGGGGAATCCTTGATTCTCCAATAATAGGGGTGAATACTGATTTGTGTGAGGTGTCTATATGTAACCTTTTGTAACACTGACCCATATTATGTGACTAAGGCCAGGAAACAGATTAGCTTATTTGGAGCATTTGTGTGTGTCTCAACTTTATAACAGAAGAGATCTCAATAGGAAGCAGTTTCATTCATGGTCATGGAATAAATCTTGCCTTGTCCTTTTCCTGGCATTGTCTGGAGTTTTTGTGTGTTACTCGTGTTTCAATAATGTATCAACATTTGGCATGGTACTGAAAGTTTCTGAATACATTTAAATAGCTAGCTGTCATCTTAGAGAACTGATTTGTATGTTAAATATAAGCTGTGTGTTTCATGTGTTGTAACATGCAGGGTCCTACACAGTAGCGTTTTTTCACTCAGCTGCCACTATTTTGCGGTACTGTTCCCTAGTCATTGTAACTTTAACATGATGTCATTTGTTTCTAGCTTAATCCATGAAGGCCCTCTGTCTGGATGTTAGACATTTCTGACTTATGGTAGAGTATTACTCTTGATCAAGGCATGCACAAGTGTGCATTATGTCCTGGGAGTCAGTTCTGCAGGGTCTGATAATTAACTGCTCTTAATGGATGGAAACAATGCTGAGGGATTATGGTAATGTAGACTTTTCATATAATAGATTCTAGCTGAGTGAGAACTCATTCCAGTGGTATTCTATGGAAAAGATCTCTCCTAGAGCCATTTAATGCTCCCTGAAAAGATTAAGAAGCATGCAGAGTCCTAAAGGGGTACATTTGTTACTCCAAGCAATCTTCAGAGGGGAAGAGATGGATCAGAGAACCTTATGCCCCAACATCCGAGTGCCATTCAAGAGAGAGTTCCTGATGTGGTTCACCATGCCGGCACCATTCCCCAGCTCATATCGGTCTGCAGCGTGCCTGTGAAGAGTGCAGGGGTTGGTGGTCCAGCTCCATCTAGCGGCACCATGCTTTGTCTGATCGGCAATGGTCCCTGAGCCAGTCACGAGACAGCTGGTCGCCATCGCTCATACCATAAATCCCAGAGGAGACGGCGATCACCAGAGGACCATTCCTGTCACTCCTCCGCTTCCCGTGTGTCCATGTCATGACCAGACAGAAGAACGGCATCCATGTACCCATGCTGGCCTGTTCTTGGTGTCCCGGTACCGTGCACTCTGTCAGCCTGGCCTCTGACCAAGCCTTGGGCCTCTGGAACAAGCTCCTTGTCCGAAGTCTCTATTAGCACAGATGGGACTCTAGGTTGTGCAGTGGCTGTGGGCTTGGCTGTCATAGTGGTGCCATCCCATTACCATGCTTGGTGGCCAGTATGCCGAAGGCAGTGTTGGATGCCTCTGCTGCCGATAAGCACGCATGGCTGGATCAGTGAGTTCTGACCAGGATGGCCTTCCCCCCTCCACAACAGAGGGTGGCCAAGATTGTCAAGGCTTTGTAGCAGACACCCTCCTCCATTCACCCTATATCTAAAAGGGTGGGAAAACATACTTTGTCTTGGCAAAGGGGCAGGAGTACTGGTACTCCTACCCAGCTCCCAGTTCCCTAGTGGTGGAAGCTGTTAACCACTGGGAACAGCAAGGCCCGCCTAGGGCAACCCTGAAAAATAAAGATTCAGAGGCTCAACTTGCTGGGGGGAGAGCTTTATTTATCTTCCACCTTATAGCTTCGGGTGGCGAATCACCAGGCCTTCATAGCCTGCTAGGACATGAACATGTGGCTGGCTATCACCAAGTTTGAGTCCTCTCTCTCTGAGGACTTGAGAGAGGAATTTAAGGACTTGGCGGAGGAAGAAACAAGGGCTGCAAGGGCAGCTTTTCAGTGCACAGAATGACAGAGGAGTCCTGTTGGAAAAAATGAGTTGTGAGCATGTAATTAAAGACTGCTTCATACTGGGAATACATAAAGGAAAGTATTAAGATTGTACAGGCAAATTTAATTTTAGCCTTTCCTAAATTTTGATTCCTCGAATACACACTTTATAACATTCTATTTATATACATTTTATATCGTATATGCAAAATACATTCTGCTTATTATTTCCAAAAGTTGTGGCAATAATATATACATTCATTATTTCAAATACAGCAGCATTAGTTATAATAGATTCGAAGCATCGAAGATGTTTGAAAACATATTATCACTTTTTTAAAATCCATTCTGCTCAGAACAGCAGCCTCAAAGTTCACATGACAGTTGTTACTTGCCATCATACAGTCTCATTTGAAAATCAAATGTGTTTAATTAAAATGGTCATTTCAAAGATGAACCATCAGGATTATTTTTGTGGAAAAGTAACACCTTTTGTAACACTACGGGTATGAGAGTTTAATGTGAACTGATTTTAAAATTTTAAATTATCTTACAATTTAACTATACAAACATATTTAACATGTTAATGTGGAAGTTCTTTATGGCTGAACCAATAATTTTCCATATATATCAGTGTTTACACATTGTGAAAAGTAGTTTTTGCTATGTGTACTTTTGGTTTACTGTCCTTAGCAAGTGTTTTTAATAAGCAGTTTACTATTGTATTTACATACAGCATATAGTCAAAGCATGAAAGAAAGTGTATTTGTATGTGTAAATATTATTACAAAAACTCCAAATGACTGTTAGAAGAATATTATTACAATTGAAAAAGTCAAGCACCCAAAAGTTAGCAAATTAAGGTTTCTTGTGCATATGCAAGCTAACAGTCTCTTTGATTACATGTTCACATACTTTTTTCCCACAAAGCCATATGGAACACATTTTGGATGATGCTCAAAAATTTAGCAGCCTCAGGGCTGCTACACCATCAGCTAGTACCCTAGCTGCTCAGATGGCCCTAGGGTCAGCCAAACCAGCCACTGCAGCTGTGGAAGACATGGATGTCCTGCAAAGTCTTGAAATCTGTGACCTCCCTGAAAGACTTGCAGTCTTAGCCATACAACTTTTTTTTATATTCCTCCATTTCCTTACCTTATTTATTGCAGTTTCCAAGTTCTGCAGCAGATACGAGGCAGAGGTCTTCTAGCTTCCCTCACTACTCCTTGTGAATCAACATTCAGAGCAAGTCTCTCTGTGCAATGAATGAGGCAGTGTCAATTGCACTCTCCATGCCTAGCCGTCCTGCCTTCTTGTCTAATCTGTGTGTGTGTGTGTGTGTGTGTGTCTCTCTCTCTCTCACTCAATCAGTGCTCCCCAGAATCCTTATTCAGTCTCTCTTCTACCCTCTCTTCCCCCTTCTCCCTCCCCCGATTCCTTATACCAGTCTTCTTGCCCAGCCTGTCACTCTCTTCACTTACCCCAACTCATAGTCCTAGTTTCCCTTTTCCCCCCACTCCTTCCTTCAGACTCTTTTTACACACATTCGTTCAGGAGCTAGCTTTTTTTTTTTCCATTAGAAAAAGAAAACTTCTGTGGCACCTTAAAGACTAATAGATTTATTTGGGCATAAGCTTTCGTAGGTCAAAACTACTTTGTCAGATGCATGGAGTGTCCATTTAACATTTCAACATGAGTTGTCTATTTGGAATACATTCTATTCTATCCCTTGCTGTTCTTTTAACTGGTTGCCAAATGAGTTAAATAATCCTATGGCCAGGTTTGCTGTTTACAAATGAGAAGGGTAAGTGTTTCAAATATTCAATGCTAAAAATATCTTTCTGCAAACTCATATCTCATGCAAGTATTGCAGTCTGATTGTGAAATCTAGAGAGAGGTAGAGTAACGTATCATGGTATGTGAAGAGACTAAAAACTGATAAGGTGTTTGTGACTGGCTATTCAAATCCTTCTCTATGAAAATAGCAAGGAAAACATTTTCCAGCACAGTTGCTATTCAGGTGTGAAACCAATTAGTGAAAACTGAAATAACCACCATATTGGTGGTGTTTTCAAGAAGAAGAAAGAGAGACCCTAGAGGGCACGGGGACCAATTTGCATCGACTATTTGATTAGTTGATAAGGACACCTCTACTGTTGAAATATAGCAAGAGCCCTGCCAGCATTTCAAAAGCAGCATTTCAAAGGCAGAAGTACCGGGGGGGATCATGGGGCCAGCGGAGCACTGCTCAAGTCCCCTGCTCACCCCCTGTTCCCGCGGGGCTCTTGCTACATTTCAAAGGTGGAAGCACTGCCAGTTCCCCACTACCCCCCTGCCTCCCATGGAGATATTGCAGGGAGGAACTGGATTTTAAGCTGGTTTTCCCCCCTAGCACCGGCTCCTGCTCCCATCCTTGTTGTCTCTCTCTGATAGAGGCAGCAAGTGGGGAGCGATTAGTCGAGTCAACTATTGGATAAGCATATGCTTATCAGATAATCAACTAGTCACTTACATCCCTAGTATAAACCTTAGAAAAGTTGCATTCATTTGGCAGCTGATGTAATTCTTCTAAAGCCCCACAAATGACAAAATGTCTTAGTGCAATTTAGTTAGCAGGAAGATTAAAAAAAAAAAAAAATCGGAAATTGGTCTGTGAGAATGGAACTGCAATAATCCTATCATTAAGTAACAGATGGGTTTAATAAAACTATCATCTGGTTTTCATTCATGCAAGCTAAAGAAGGGACTTGCTGGGTTACAGATCTACGATAAGTATAATCACCAAATAACTTTCTACGTTTTAAAGATATTTTAAAATGCACAAAAGCTAAAGACCCATCTCGTCTAAAGTAAAAAATCAGACTGACTAGTTATTGTTTTAAAAGAACTGTGAATGTTTATAAATATGTGAATCTTTCTCTCTTAATTTGTCATCTGAAAAGTATAGGGAGCTAAAGTTCTTTCTTCTCCCTGCCATCTTTCTGAGGTGCAGGAGGGTGGAAGTGGCCTCGGCTTCATAAGCCAAACCAACCAAATTTAAGGTCTTATAGTTATATTTTTGGTATATTTTTAAATGCATCAAGTTGGTAGTCCCAAAATAAGGGATTTTTTTAAAACGTCATGTCTGGTCATACAATTGCTGGCATAGTTTATCCCATTTGTTAACTTCCTAGAATAATTATTTATAAAAGAAATGTTGGCTCCCTTTTTTAAAGTAACAAAGCCAGTGCTTTGCTGTAATTAGGATTTGAGACCATCAGCATGTTTGCTCAAGGGGCGTGAATGATAACTCTGTTTTACAATAAGGTGAAGTAATGATTGCTTGTACAGTTACTGTCAGATAGCAAGTATCTATGCCTTTGATTTGGCTGGTTCTTCCAGCTAGGCATATGCAACTTTATTAAGTTAATTTAATGAGGAATTAGTGCTATATAAGTGAGAAACTTATTACAGCTCCGGGAAGTTTCCTGAGTGGCTTGTGTGATGTTGTTTGTGTGTTCTATCTCATGTGTAATGCATTTTTACCCAGCTATGGCAGTCACATGGTTTTAGTCACTTGCATTTATCTTCATGGTTTAGAACATGGTACCTGGGGTATTTTCTAAGTGCCCCAAAGCACATTTCACTGCTTAAGGATGTAGTAGCCTGTTGTATCATCACACCTGGAGACATGTTCTATAGTAGGGGTGGTCAATAATTTTTGGTGGGGGGAACCACTCCCAAGATTTTGGAAAGTGGCCAAGGGCCACATTTTTCTGTGTGTGGGGGGGGAATGGGACCCAGGATAGAGGTTGGGTGCAGAAGGGCACACAGTGTATGGGACTGGGGGTGCAGGAGACAATGTGAGGTCTGAGAGGGAGTTTAGGTGAAGGAGGGGGTTGTGACCTGGGTCAGGGCATTGGGGTGTAGGGTCAGGGGAGGGAGTGTGGATGCAGGAGAGGATTTTGGCCTAGGGGAGGGATATAGGAGGGAATACAGGGTCTGGGAGGGAGTTGTGACCTGGGCCAGGGGGGCACAGAGATTTTGGATGGTGACTTCTGGGAGGGATTTGGGTTGCAGGAGGGGCAGGGGTGCCAAAGTCAGGCTGTGGCTAGGAGGGGCTTACTTAAGCCCTGCAACACCCCCAAGGCAGGCTGAGCTCCTTGCCTGCTGCAGCCTCAGATCACTTAAACTACAGGCTGCTCCCTCCATGTGGCTCTCAGGCACTGAGGATTGGGCTAGGGGTGGGGAGATCACCCAAAGACACCCTCCCCCAGTTAAGTTAATTGCCTAAAGAGTTAATTGTCCCCACCTGTCCCACTCTTTAAATGGTTATTGGTTAAACAATAGGTTTAACCAGTTAACTAATTAAATAGGATTTTACATCCTTAGTACCATCTATGGTGTTAAAGTGAAATCCCTTAAGGTACATGAACCTTTAAATTTGTAACATGCTACCTGCGCAGTATATTTTCAGAAATGAACAGTCTGCCTCTTAATTTAAAAAAATGGTTACAGAGTCAAAAAAAAAAAAAGGTTGAGTCAATTCCGACTTTAAGTATGTTGATAGGTTTTTACTGTGTGCTGAACTGTCACAATGTGGGTTGTTACTCTAAGACACAATCCAGTTAACTACTTTTGGGTGTGAAACAACCGAGACGATTAGAAGTTAAAGTGCAACACTTGATATAATTGACATTCAATCTTATTCTGTACTAACTTTATAAAATGACCTTTCATGTTAGTACAGAGGAAAACTGATCTATGTAAACATTATGGAAATATGTAACTTGTCCCCTTGATTCTAACTGTAGTTTAAAGCACCTTAATGGTGTTTGTTGTAAAATTGGGTTATTTTAATGTTGTATACTGATTGTCTTGACATTTAATTGTCAAAGCAATCAATCTAAACATTGTGTTAGTAACTATGGCATTCCACTCTCACTGACTACTTTGAACTGAAAGTCACTTTTACGTTCATAAATCAACTGTACTGTATTTTTGTAGAAGCAGCTCAGTAAAAATAAGATGTTTTAAAAAATGCCATTCTTTTACTGAATGGAGAAACAGAACCTACATTTCATCTTCATTAATTCAACAAACAATGTTACTGACTATGCCTGGTTTTTTTCCTTCTGTTGGCCCTAATGACTCTAATCATAGACCAGCAAACTCTGCCATCCCCCTTGTGTAGTACATAATAAAAAGACAGGCCCTGCTCCAAGGAGCTGACTCTTTAAATTGAAGACATGTGACAACAGATGGATATAACAGACAGGATAAGCACAGGATAAGAATGAGATTATTCTCATTCTCATGATAGGCAGTGATCTAAGCATGCCAGGTATCTAAGTGTTGTAAGAAGGTGTTGGGTTTTTTTTTAGGTTACATGGCAGATTTCTTATGGAGGGATTAGAGAAAGAACAGGAAGACAGCTTTGTAAATTTTGTACAAGGAGAGTTACTTAACTTGGTTTCTTTGTTTTGAGTATAAACAAAAATCAGTGAAAGCATGTGGAAGTTTCCCCTTGTGGAGAGAATATAAAATGTTAATGACGTGTGAAGTATGTGCTTAGAACAAACCATTTATTTTAAGGGCATGAGGGGAGACATTTGGATGTCCTTACCTGTAACCCTTCTAAAATATGTCTGAAATAACTTGTGTATTTGTCACTTCTTGGACTTGCCTGGCATTTTACTTTAATGCAGTATTGATTTTATATTATTACCATTTTGTGTGCTCTGCATCCTTAATTTAGATAACTTTAGCCAATGGAACTAATAAGCATTAAGATGTCTTGGATTCTCTGAAGTTATAAAACTAGACTATTGTTATAAATCTTGGTGTGCCAACTGTGTGGGGGAGAGCATTTCAAATATACTTATTAAATAAATCAGTACAATATTAATTCAGGTCACGTGGATTTATATGCCTTGCTTTAAACACTGGATGTTTTTATCTTTCATTATGTAAGTGGACAGACTTCTACCACTGCAAATAATTTAGTAAATAGTAGCAGTAGTAAGCTACCTTGCCAAATTACCTCCTGCTCCAAAATATGCAGTGTTAATTTCAAAGAAACTATTCTATATTTTTTTTATTACATGGAAAACAAGACATTGTTCCCTAATTGTATTCTTGAAAAGGGCTGAACTGTTTTAGCTGACATTTTCTAAAACTTGACCCTTAGGCAGACCATCTGGCATGCAAAATTTTCAGCCTGAGGAGTTAAAGCTAGGCAAGTTTACAAGCAACCTTAACTATTAGGAGCTTACTAGGACCACCTCCAACAAGCATAATGTGTAGACACTCACTTTTTCTGCTACATGCCCCCTTTTTCCATTTGATTATTGTATATTCACAAAAGACTTACTATCCCAGAGTGATGGCCAGACTATGGACAGTGATAAAATAAGATATTAAATACCCTATATTCTTCTGACAAAATCTTCAATATGTTGACTTAAGTTTTTTGTGATGCAGCAGGGTTGGGGGAGTTGAACTTGAAGTTTTTAATTTAGTAACTATCAGTATGTGACATTGGTTTGTACACATTGTTTTCCAGATTTTTAGATAATACCATAATAGCTTTTATTTTTTTCTATGTATTTTATTTCCATTTCAAGATATTGTTTCAATTTATTTGCTTGACTTTGCTTTACAAGATGTAATTACATCAAATCTTATTAATCATTTAATGAAAAACTAAGGTGACTGACAAACACCAAATTACAATGTTTTTTCAGGGAAGGATTCATTTAGTTTTAGTTAAAGTCCAGGAATGAGTCTTACAATGTTTAAGAATTCCAAAATATAGGGACATCCGTACGTGCCCCCCCCCACCATCACCATCACCATACAGTCAATATGTAATCCAAGTTGGTTTGTGTAGCCAGAGGGAAGACCATTCTTTGTTTTTATTTTTTATTTATTTATTTATTTTTCTCAACACCCTTCACCTTCTAAAAATTTCCCAGCCCCTTTAGCAATCCAGGCACTCCTTGAACAAGATCAGTTGCAGTAACAGGCTGCACTGTTCTATTTCAAGAAGTGAGAAAAGTTATTTCAAGAAGAGATATTGGAGTGCTATTCAGAGAGCCAGAAATGATGCAAATGTACCTACTAGAAGAGCACTCTGTTATATGGAATTTCACCAATCCTACTGGTAGCACATCATCTACACATTCCACAGTGAAATGGAGACAAGACATCAACATTTCTCCTTAATTTGATAGCAGGAAAAAAGCAAACATAGCAAATATATTCTTAAAATTAGCTGAATAAAAATTCACCTTTACCTTGATCACCTTGTGAATGTGCATGTTCAGATTCTTTAATTTTAATTTTTCCTCCTAATTATCCTTTGCTTACTCCAAGCTGTAGCAGATGCGCTAAGGATGGCATAGCTTTATTCCATGCAAGGAATTTGCTTTGAGTTCTGGCTTTTTTCTCTGAATATAAACCAGGTTTTCAGATGAGCTTTTAAGAGCATGTACCAAATTCATGGTCTACTTGGCTCAATTTCATGCTCATAGGATTTAAAAAATTATTATTTCAGCTATTTAAATGTGAAATTTCAGTATAGTCATTGTAGGGGTCCCAACCCAAAAAGGAGTTGGGAGTCACAAACTTTTTATTAGAGGGGGCTGTGATACTGCTACCCTGACTTATGCTCTTTTGCTGGTAGTGGTACTACCATTAGAGCTGGGAGCGTGGCCAACAGCCATCACCCTGGTCACCCAGCTGTAAAGGCAGTGCAGAAGTAAAGGCAGCAATACCATGACCCCTCCTAAAATAACTTTGAAGCAACTCCCTTTTGGGTCAGGGCCCCCAATTTGAGAAACAAGTTTCCACTGTGAAATCCATATTGTATAAAATAAGTCCAGATTTCACAGGAGACCAAATTGCATAGTCTGTGGTGTGTTTTTCATGGCCATGAGTTCGGTAGGGCCCTAAACATGTGGCTTTGCAGTGTACTGTATCTTCATGGAATCTGTATATCCTCACCTTCTGAACACTCATTTGAAAGTGTGAATGAAGTGCACTCTCATGTAAAACTAAATTTTAAAGAGTTAATGGTTAAATCACTGATTACTAAGGATGCTTCACTGACTGCGAAGGCCTTACGTCCTTGAACTGCCTACAATCTTTAACTGATGAAACTGTCTTCTAAATGTGATGTTTGGGACACCACAGATAAAACTTGGGTGAACTCCGCTACATAACAAAATTGTTGATCTAAATTGAAGTTCTATATATTAATGTTTTTTCTCTAATAACTTACTACGTGAAACTGATCTGTGCTAGTAACCTCCAGTATTAACATTACTGAATTGTAGTTCACGTCTCAGTGCTTACTGCTCCTCTAGTGCACACCAAAAATGAGATTCAGTGTGTTTTTCAAACAACTTTTTCAAATATCTGATTGCCATAGAAATTGGAGATGGGAAACGATCTATTAGCATAACTGCTTTATTCCCCCAGTGGAAGAGCGTGCCAACAATTAATATAACTTCTGCTAAAAAGAAAAACCGTTTGCGTAAGATGAATGATAAAACTCCAAAGCAACTTTAATAAAACTGTTTAATTTTATTACTTTACAGTATGCAACAGAACACATACAACTGTCATTCAAAAGGGAAATAAATTAAAATGAAAATATTCAGCCTTTTTATGACACACATGAGTAATTCCCTAGCTTTCTAACACTGGCTTCTCTTGGGCAAAAACCCTTCCATTGGAATGAGTGATTTGTTGAAGTTCCTTGAAAGGACATACATACATTTTAAAAACCATGCAGATTGTTCATTTGCTTTCTGTGTTTTTTAAAAAATCAGGTCACCTGGTTATTAAAATTCAGATACTGCAATGAGAAGCATAATGCTTACAAGTAAAGGTGGTTTGTGTTCTGTATATAATATATACATTGATTGCCAATAATGCTGAACACAAAGGGGTATGGCCCCTCCTTACAATTCTACACAGTTCTGCACAGAGGACAAAGTCAGGTGTATTAATCATGCTGTTGTAATTGGTTCCCCAAATATATAATCTACTAATATAGATAGAATGCAGCAACTTTCTCAAGAATAGACAAGATCTAAGACTCTGGCTGTTGTGGGCATACATAAGGGGAACAAAGGGGTCTCCTAGTTCTTCCAAAACATCACTGGGTTCCTGCAGGACAGATTGGTAGGTGAACTGGATAGTTGAGAAGGTTTAGAGCTTTCTAACCGGCCAGATGTGTTTACATCTGTTATAAGAATAGAGGACTGGTTGCTACTCAATTTAAAATGTTAAAGGAAAATGAGACATTATAGGACATGGTGAGTGTTTGTGTCTTAGCCACTGACCTTTTTAATCATGATATTTTGCTAACTTATCTTTTGATCAAGTACAATGCAAATAACTTGAATTACTATGAGCTTGCCAGTTTAGCCATCATAATTTCTCTGTTCTGGGAAAAATTACATTCTCATCCTGAAATATCTCTTCCTTTTCTGGTGATGCAAGTTAAAATGGATAGAAGATGTCCATCTTTTGTACGGTATGCAGTAGTGCTGTAGCCATGTTGGTCCCAGGATATTAGAGAGACAAGGTAGTTGAGGTAATATATTTCATTGGATAAACTTCTGTTGGTGAGAGAAAAGAGGTGCAAAGGTTGTATCTGATAGTCCATTCCTTAGAACTACAAAGGGCTGTATGCTGCAGAGACAACATACTCAGCTCATGGTGGAGGGCACGGTATATGTTGTTGGAAAGACCCGTGTTTTAGTGATAGTGTTGAGCTCTGAAGGGAACTATGCTGCTACATCCATCAGGCCATGGATTATGAGGTGTAACTATGGGAAACTCTGGAGGTTTGGAGCTTTGAGAAGAACACAGATGCAAAGGAAAGTATTCCAGCCATCTGTACTTATACTTACAGTTGCTTGGTTGGCTGGTATTTTCCCTGATTCTGTTCCTATCCAAAGGCGATATTTTATGACAGACATTACACACTCAGTTAAAACAGTTTAATTCCATAGATGAACTGCTGTGGTGTGTGCCAATCCAGTTTAGTAGCCCCAAGCATAGCCCCATCACTCAAACAGAACTGGGGCTTGGGATTTTCAACGCCTCCCACCCACGCCCAATGTAAAGTATGAAGACTAATGTCCCACCCCCTCTTCATATGCTGCTGTTATCTCATTTGGCCCATGTTGAGGCCATATTACAGATAGAACACAACAAATGCCAGAGAACAATGACATTTATACAAGGATTGGCCCCCTCCAAAGGGTAACACATGTTGACTGTCTTACTGCCAAGGCTCTGCCTCTTGATGGCCCTTCTCAGCTGTGAATGTGTACATTGGCTGACTCAGAAGTTTCTCACACAGAACAAACACTGTAGCTCAAAACAAGATACTTGTAAAATCAAGTGTTGCCATTGCGCATCCTTTTGTTGACTCTCTGAAATGGCACAGGCTGCTAGCTTTAAATTCATTGGGGGTGAGTGTACTATTTTGTTCTTTCAACTACCCAGCTAATGTTGTTGCTTTACTTTTAAAAGATTTTGAAGGACAATAATAGGCTGAGAGTAACCACTCTGATACCTAAGCTGGTCTCAAAGGATTTCCCATGAACCTGATACAGTGAAGTTTCTTTTTGCTGGCAGCTGTAATTACCCTTCAATGAACTTTTCCCTGCTACATGTGTATATTTAGAGAAACAACTATGTTTAACATCATGCAGGATACACCAGGCCCACTCAAAGCCACGGTAATTTGATAACTATGACCTAAGGCAGTCAGACAAATAGAGCAATTTCTGAGATCTCACTGCTAGCAGACAGACACGTATGATTGTAGACAATGACTGACTCTATGGTAGAGTTCTGAGTGCTGGTCAATTGGTGAAGGAAATGGTCCAGATTGGTAACATCCAAGCAATTATATATGCCAACGTTGACTAGGGATGTCAATGTGTAGTTGACTACATGACTAACTGATAAGCCTAGGCTTGTCAGTTGATCTTATCGACTACATGCCCCCCCCCCCATTGCTCCCTGGGATACAGAAGCAGCAAGGAGGGAGAGGTGGAAGCCCAGTGCCCTTTTAAGCTGGCTCCCCACAAGCACCTGATCTGCTGAGCTACTTGCCCCTCCCATCCCTGCACTGCTGCCTCTCTGATGCGGGGAGGGGAGGGCAAGCGAGATCCCGTAGATGTGGGAAGCCGGCTTTCAAGCTAGCTTCCCCACACATATTGGTTCATGCCAGCTGCCTGCCTGCCTGCCTTCCCTCTCTCTTCCCCCTCCCCCCCGGCCCGAGAGGCAGCAAGGGGGGCCAGGCAGGAGTCAGTGCTTGGGGGGAGCTGGGGAGGCTGCCGCAGAGCAGCCTCTGTTCACGGTGAGCTCAGTCTTGCTGCAGATAGACTGCTCTGTGGGATGCCAGTGCAGAGGCAGCAGCACAGGGTGGCAGGGGGCAGCTTCCTGGGAGTGCAGCCGTGAACTCACTGGCTGCCAGCCCTGCCCCTGGGAGCTATCAAATAATTGTTTAACTTCTAAACTTTGATGCGGTTGTGCGATTATTTAACTACTTGCTTTATAACTTCTCCAACATTGTCTAGGGTTAGTTGGAAATACTAATTTGAACTGGGAAAACTAACAGAAGCATTGTATGCTGCTGAAGTGTCCTTGCTTCTCAACTGTCATCCTGCCTGTGTCTGCTATGTTGCCAAACTATAATTAAGTCTCCTGATTGGGAATGCTCCCTCATTGCTGTATAAATGCCAGTCGCTACTTTCTCCATCTTGCAATTAACTCACTGGTATGTTGCCAATGTCAGCCCTATAGTAACACCTCAGAAGAAACAAAGAAGAGGGGCAAGCACCAGGGATGAAGAAGGCACTAGGAGAGAGCCTGAGGGTTTGACCCTCACTGATATATAATATAGCGCCACTACTTCATTGGAGGTATGGTTGCTTATATCACCTGAGGATCTTGCCCTCAAGGTAGAGGGAACTGGAAAAATAGAAAGGTGGATGAGCAAGTGAGCAAAGCATGGAGTATTGTATCGCATTTTGGGGCTGAAAGGTTAAGTGGTATGTGTCACAAATGATAAAGATGTTTGGCCACAAGTTTGAGTTGTTTAATTCATATTGCTTTAATCATTGTGGTTTTGTGCATAGTGAATCATAATGATGGCAAGCTTTGTGTGTCTGTCCAAACCTCTATGGATCTTGTTTAGAAAAGAAAAGTGATCATGCCAGCCAGCAGTCCAAGTATATAAGCCAGTGTGGGGGACTAGGTCCAAAATCTAGAAAAAAATCTCTTGAGTGCAAAGGAAGTGATCCTAACAATTAGTCTGAGCCTGACTTTAGTCTTAGTAACACCATGGAGCAAATATGACAGAGATTTGTAGGTGCCAATAGGATAAACAATAACACAAGCAATAGATTTATAAACCACAAGTGACACCACATTATTCTGATCTCCTTTTTATTCAATATTCAATGTTAGAGGATTACATGGATTTAAATTTTAATAAAAGCTCAATTTTAAAATTTTACAGCTCCATTTATTATTGGAGCTGTAAAATTCATTATTTTGATTCTGGTATTCATGCCATGTACAAGCAAAATTGTTTGCAGAACCATAATATGAAGAGTAAAATCGGTTAAACAGTACTATGGTAGTCACTAATGTCCTGTAAATTTCACTGCTCAGATGGGGTTATTTAGTATCTTCAAAGAGAGGTTAAAATATGGACAAGAAAAAATATGATTCAACCTGGAAAAATGAAGGCACGTATCAGCTAGAAAAAATAATCAAAAATGTAGATCACAGGAAAATACATGGTGGAAAGAAGAAATGCCATAGAAGAAATACCATCTCATTAATGTGGTTTATGGGCTACATATGCAGAAGAATCAAGCCACAAAGCTAGGAAGTACTTGGAATTTCACACCCTGATTGTGTTAATTTCTTAGCATACCTGTGTGAGAAAAATGTCGATGAAATGGAGAGATCAAATAAAGTGAAACAAAGGTAATTAAGCTGGAAAAGGAGCAATACTTGAGAAACAGTTAGGTATGCTGAGTAGGTAGCAAATCCTAACACAACGAATGAAATGAAAAGTAGTTATCTAACAATAAAAGATATTCTGATCCTCCGTGTACAGTCTCATATGTCCCCGCTACCATGGTTCCTGTATATCATGAACTTGTCTACTCTATCATCCATTCCACATAAATCCTATTTATTCACCTCCCCCCTGCTCTCACAATTAGGTCTGGATATGTTTTGGGGTGTTGTCATTTGGTAAACAGCATGATGAAAGGCTGGCATCCAAGGGGGGAGAGAAGATGATTTGTCCCCCTCCCACTGCCTTGAGTAATTGCAGACATTGAGTTTGGCACCCTTGAGTGAAGCAGCGTCTACACGACTCTTACAGGGTTGCCAGATGGTTTAACCCAAAATACCAAACACCTTTCCCCCCTCCCCCCAAAGAAAACCCGGGGGGGGGGGAAAAAATCTGTCATGGAAAAACAAGGGGGGAGACCAAAGTTGTTGAGTTAAGCTTAAAAAAATTATAAACAACAACAAAAAAACCCACAAAGACAAAAAATCAGCATGGCCCCTTTAAGAAATGCCTTTGAGGCTTTTTGGCCATAACAGGCTGCCGGTGGCCATCCGCCATCTTGTCTTCCTGCTCCGGGCCAGACAGCTCCCCTGCGGAACCAGGTAAGCACCCGGTATTTTCACCTTCTGGCCAGGAAAAAAATCAGAAAATACCGGACATTTTAGGTGTCCGGTATTTTCTGAATGATTTTACTGGACAGGAGGCAAAAATACCAGACTGTCCGGGTCAATACCGGATACCTGGCAACCCTAGACTCTTAGTGGTGTGAGGCTATTTCAGGGCTATTCCCCATTCTGTCACTGAGTGCAGAAATTGGGGGCCTGCAAAAGACCATAAATACCTTGCCTCTATAGGTTCTGCTTACAAAACAAAGAAAAAACAAAACACCCCAAAAAAGAACCCCCACTCCTTAGAGTCACAGATGCACTGGCCCTGGAAGATAGGCTGCCACCAAGTGATTTAAAACAAAAAACAAAACAAAAAAACCCCCTGAAAACCAGGAAGAAACACTTGAATTTCTTCTGAAGGGGTACACCAAGCTCTTTTGCCCCAAGATAACTCAAAAAAAGAAACACAAAACACACAGCCTGGGGCTCTGACAGCTGGCTTCTCATGCTAGGCAGGCACACACACAGACCACCTTTTACCTTCCAGGACACAAGAATCGAATCAAATCACCTTAAAAAGGTGATTTTTATTAACCAAAAAAAGTATATATTTGGTTGCTAGGTGTTACAGAGCAACTAAGAAAAGAGCAGATTAAAATACAGAGCAAAAAAAGATCTCTGGGCACAGCTTGGGGTATAGTGATTAGGGGGAAGGAGGCCCATGCATGTCACACAGAAGTGTTACCAAACAGCAAAATAAAGAAAAATAACCTGATTGCGACTAAACATACATTTTCCCCTCTACTCATGATCTGTACCTCAAGGTCCAGACCAGTCCCAGGTCCAATATTTCTTGTGGACATGGTAATTCTGATTACCTCCCTTGTTCCCTCTAGCTCTCAATTTAGAACTCACACTCAAAGAGATTGGACAAGCTATATATTTACAATTTAAATTTCAGCACTGTATCCCATTGGTTCTTCTGGCTTCCTGCCAACACCCATAGCTACCTGAGTTTAACCCTTTAGTCACTGAGTGCTAGCCAGCATTCATCCTACCCATCACCGATTAAAATAAATGTTTTACTCATAGTACAGTAGTTAACAATTCATGTGTAACTTTTAGTAATGAACAGGCAAGTTATTTGTTGGGCATTCTTAATTGATTTGTAGGGAATGTGCATAGCTTAATAATTCATATTGCTTCCTTACGAAAACAGGTATCTCTACCTGTGTAGCAGTGTTCACATTCATTGAAACAGAGAAGTTGTTTACATTGTAGAATACGGATGTGAAGTACTAGTCGACAGGGTAGTCGACTAGTCACTTCCGCCCTCCCCTCCTTGCTCCCTCTATCAGATAGAGGCAGCAAGAGGGGGGAAAGGCGGGTACTGCAAAGCACTGCACAGAGCCCCGGGTCAGCGGGGGGCCTCCCCTGCTGATCCCGGGCTTCAGCACTTTTGCCTTTGAAGTGTAGCACCAGCCCTAGGGCTGTTGCTACACTTCAAAAGTGGAGGCGCCCTATCAGGTAATCGAATAGTCGATGCAAAATGCATCAACTATTCGATTAGTCAATTACCTGATACTTTACGTTCTTATTGTAGAATACTATTTTGTGTATGTAGTTTCATTACAGTTTTACTTCTGTACCTTGTTCTTCTTTACCTCACATTGGCCTTTATTGGGGGGAGGACCCTAATTCTGTTGCGTTATGAGTTTTTAGAGAGAATTTTAAATAACTAAATGAGATGAGATCTAAATCATAGGATTTTTTTCACCACTGAGATTTACAGGGATTTTATTTCAGTGGGTTTTAAGAAAGCAACACAAATATTTTGTTCCCAAATTAATATTTAAATTAACCATTTTACAGGCATGTTGTGTGGTCTTGTGCAGCTTACAGTTCAGAAGAGCCTTGTATCAACCACAGCCAAGGTTCCTTATCTTCAAAGTCATGGCACCTACTTATTACCCACCATTTGCCACACAACTGTACTCTCTACAGTGAACTTCCTTGGTTTTTTGTTTTTTGTTTTTTTAAAGCCTGTATCATGTGGTTGTGGAGATAGGCTTCAAAAGTATGGACAAAAAAAGTCAATCAGTTCAATGATGTCTGCCTAAATGTATAGATAGCTATGAGTGGTGTGATCTGTCCCCTTGCATCACAAGAGGTATTTACTCTGAAACACCTTGTGTCAGCATTAACTATTTCATTTCTGATCATTTTTCCTGTCAGCTAAAGAGTTTATCCCACAATCCCAGACTGTGACCAGTCACTTTGCAACCACTTATTTCACCTCGCGACATTGGGAACATTTAGAAGCTGTTGCAGTGATTTCATTATGCATTTTCAGAATTGATTAAAACCCTTCAGTGATGCTGCTACAGAATTTAGGGACCTTACTGCAGATTCAGAGCAACCTCCATAGGAATACATGGATTTTGTCCATAGCAAGCTGTGAGTTAATACAGAGAATTCATTTTACAAAAGCTGTAAATGGTATAAGACTACTAACTTGAGGTTAATTTCCATATTTGGGAAGTTTTAGACCAGGTAAGTCTTAACTTTTTTGGCATACATGGAAGGAACAATCTGAAGGGGAAAAAAGGTGTGTTTGAAATCTTTCTCAATATATTTATATTGATTCCATTTTCATTAATGGGAGTTACACTCCCATATTGATTAGAGAAGAAGCATTACATAATTGTGTCCCCCTCATGCAACTGAACGTGTTCTGGTTTTAGCATTCCAGCTGGTACTGTAGGTGATGACTGAGGAGGAAATTGACAATTGCCTACCTGTATCACAATATCCAAAGGAAGATTCTCCCACTTTAAATAAGCATTACATACTAATATCTCTTTTCAGAAATGTTCTCTTCAAACTTAAAATGCCTGCAGTTTTATGATAAGTAAGAACCTAAGTATAGAGCTTGAATCTACAGTAGCAAAAGGATCATGTACTGAGAAATGCTGACAGTTGCAAGCTACCAAGCTGGAAGGATAAAACAAGAAACTCCAGGATACCAGGGGAGGGGGAAAGTGAGATCTAATTTCCAATCCAAAGTTTTAAGACATATTGGTTCTCTCTGAAATTACTCACCATACCAAACATAAAAGTACTCACCCCACGCTAGCAGGTGAAACTCCACCAACCTTCCTGCCCTCTCACCCCCTTCATTCTTTTTTCAGTCAGGAAGCATTGCCTTTCTGTGAAATTAAAAGGCTCTTAACTCAGAATGGAAGTGTTTGGAGTTCATCCTCCTCTGGAAACAGTTGGTAGCATTTCTTGAGAATTTGCAGTGGGTCGCATGTCTTAATGCCACCTTGAAAACCTAATATCATAGTACATTGAATGGCTGATCTGAATGACAGCTTATGAACAGTGTGTTTTGATGCAAACTGCTAGGTCAAAAAAAAAAGTTAACTGGGAAGACTTATTAAAGAAAGCCATGATGCTTGAAAATCTTGAAGTCCTAGCAGTCAAAACATCCTTTTTGTAGATGATTTATTGTAGTACCAGGAGCACTACTCATGGGCCATGATGAGTTGTACAAATACATGAAAAGCAGTCCCTACTCAAAGGAGTTTACAGTCTAAGAGCTACAAGTGCTAAATCTTGATCATAAAGGATAATGAGAAAGATAAGGAGAAGTAAAATTCTTAAAGGTTGTTATCATAAAATATTAATGTAATAACTTAATAATGCTCTATGATAAATATGTAAACTTGGCTTTAGAATGGCAGTATGCACTTCCTGGAATTCATAAAGGATAATGCCTCTTGTAAGGGGTTGTATGTTCACAGTATTGCATACACATTCATCCACAGAACACCTCAGTGTGAGAGAAAAAGTCGTTGTATTCAGTTTAGCTATGGGGAAAGTGGAGAAATGGGAAATTATTTGCCTAAACTTGCACTGGAACTCGGTGAGAGAGCCAGGATGGAACTCAGTCCTTACTCATTCCTCTAGATCACAGTACCTCTTCCCAACCAACCTGAGACTTCTTCATGTTTGTTGTTCTATTTTCTTTCAACTGAAAGCTGCATATTCCTGAAAGTAGCCATCTGTCCAAAGGAAAAGAGGATTGGAGAATGGGACTCTCTGTAATTTATAGGAGCTGCAGTGTGAGTTTCTGTAATTTTCCTGTGCAAGCTGTTAAAAAAAAATCTTACTGCTTCCCAAATTAGTAATTGCAGTTTGTCTGTAGATAGCCCTGATCCTTAACTTTAAGTGAGTAGCCCCAGTGAAATCAGTGGGAGTATTCATGCACTTACTATTAAGTGCATCTGTATGTTTACAGGACTGGGGACAAAAGGTGTTAAGTTCCCAAAAATAATCAGTAGATGAATTCTATATCTCTCTACACATTTTAGTGTGATAGTGCATTGATTAATGGTCAATGGACTTTAGTCAGGGTCTAAATGTGGAGAAAAACATTGTGATTACCATTCTTTTTCTATTTTTAGTGAACCAGCTGGTTACTTCTAGAAAACAAACTTAGATTTTTGATATGGAGTTTCTGTTTTGTGGTATTGTCTATTTTAGTTGGAAAAAAAATGGTAAACTCTTGTGAGAAGATGGTTCTTCTCCAATACACATTCGTCCATTATTGAGAATAGAGCGATCCCTTCCCTAACTAAAATCCTAGAGAAGTTTTGTCATACAAACAAATAATATTCAAATATTTTTGAAGTAAAATTCTTAAAGGTTGTTATCATATAAAATATTAATGTAATAACTTAATAATACTCTGCTATGATAAATATGTAAACTTGGCTTTAGAATGGCAGTATGCACTTCCTGGAATTCTGTGCATGGCATACTTATAAATAGGCACCAAGTTATTTGGGCAATCATTGGTCTTGATATCTGGTGGGTCTCTTTGTCAGGCAGGCAACTGATTTTTGACTAATGTGTTAAATAGTTTACGAAAATGATGGGATATTGTTCCTTGTAGTACATTTGGGAATGGGAAGAATAAACTTAGCTGCTGATTGACCCCAAAAAAGTGGACACAGACTTGTGATGTTTCACTGCTGTATATGATATCAATTACTGAAGGTTCATTCCTTCAGAAATGTTAGTACCCAAGAATCTCTTCAGAGCAAGCTGCAGGAATTCCTCATGCTTAGATAAGACTGTATTTATTGGTGTCTTATAAATATATTTTAAAAACTGGCTTTAAAACGAGCTCAGTTCATTTTCAAGGCAAATTAACAAGGACTATTTATGTATACATTTTAAAAACCCATCAATCTTAAAAACATATCACTTCCCATACCAGTAGTTTCTTCCTCAAGAAATCAGTAGTTTCTTGAGTTTTCAGTGAATTAAAAGGGTTATAGCTGTTCTCTGCTTTCTTGTTTGTATAGAAATATCCCTGCTATTGTCCTCTCTTTAGGAAGAACATTTGGTTTGAGCCAGCAGTATGTTTTTAAGATACATTTAGATTTCAGATAATGCATCCTGTCAGATGATTTAATTATGATCACATAGCTTGTGTAACTAATGGAAGAGGCAAAAAGGGAATCTCACCTGGAATGAAGGCTGTAGTAATAGTGCTCCCTTCCCTGGATCCCTATCTTCAGGTCATTAGAGTTCGTTTGGGTCACTGCTTATGGATCTGAGGGTGAAAGTTTTGAAGGGAGTGAACTAGATTTTTTTTTTTTTTTTTTTTTTTTTTTTCCTGCTTAGCCTACAGATTTCCAATTAGATGTCAGTTTAAATAGCACGGACTCTCATGGTGCCATATGTGGCTTTTCTACTGCATAGCTGCAGAAAGACATTCAGAAGCAACACAATTCCTGGCTCAGAGGGCTAGTCTTCTGTGTGGATTGTGGGTCTGTAGGGCTGACTACCTGACCCTCAGATCCAGGGGAATCAAGTAGATATGTGGTTTTGCCGCAACCTCTGTCTGTGTCCCTCCAACCTGAGCATGCAGGCACTAGCTCCTGTAGAAGAGAATGGTCTAGTCATGAGCTAGTAAGTGACAGATTTACAATGAACAGCTTTCAAATCAGAAGAAATTGTAAATCTGACCTGCAGTATTTATGTCCATTCCACCTCTACGTGGGAAATGTGGTACATCTCAGAATGTGTTCTGTAGTTATGTTCCAAGGGAAGACAGTGGAATCAGAGCAAATCATTGTGGTCGAATCCACTGAAAGGTGTGAAAGCACCGCTGAATGTACTATGTCAGTAAGTTGGCTAGTCAATAAGGAAGGAATTAGCATATTCAGCATGTAACAGGTCCTGTTACTGTCTTGGTCCAAAAACCGCACAGAGACCCGTTTGTTGGTTTAACACCTTGTACGTCTTCTTTATAGTTGAGTCCCACCACATTCACAGCATATATAGCATCTCTGCCAAGCAGGGGAGAGCATCTTATTGATCCTTCTTATTGCCTGCTTTTCCCCTGTGTTCTTCCTTCCTGTGCCCTCTTGTGGGCTCTCTGCTATATAAGTCTTTCTGCCCTCCCCCACCCACAAATTAGGCACAGCCTTGCCTAGTCAGCTTCCATCTGCTTTGCTTGATTATAGTTTCTAGGAAGAGTGCTGAGCCAGGCTTTCATACCTGGCATGCTTTCACACGGTGTCTTAACTTTTTCTTCTGAATTGGTTTTGGAAGAGTAGGGATAGTGGCTCCCCCAATGTGTTACTGTTTCTGTGTATGTTTCACAAAGCAGTACATTACAGTTTGTTCTGACTTGAATTATATGTTGTTGTTGGCAAGAACATATTGACTGTTCATTCTTTTCCAGTGTTTTTGTTTTATCACATTCAAAACCATTTTATTAATCTCAGTAAGATCTCAATGCATAGTGTTCTGAAATAACACAGCATTAGAGGCAGAAGGAAAAGGCTGAAGAGGTGCAGTGTCTGGCTATATAGCACACGTTTTTCTTGACCGATTATTTTATTTTCCTCTTGGGAGGCCACCTATTTTATATATACCAGCAATAAGGATTCAGTTCCGCACAAACATAAATAGAAAGGTGAGCCACCTCTTCCATTTGCACAATGAATGTGTTAAGTGCTGGGCTGGGAAGTGACAGTATTTGAGGATTTCAGAGGGGTAACCGTGTTAGTCTGCAACTGAAAAAGCTTAAACAGTGACCAGTCCTGTAGCACCTTAGAGAGTAACAAAAAAAAAAAATGTAGATGGCACAGCCCACTTCCACAGATGAATGGAGCAAGAGTGACTATATTATCACAAAGCAATTTAAAAAACAAGCTCGAGAGAAGCTGCATAACTTGGTTTCATTTACAAGTTTGACACCTTGAACCAAGGTCTGAACAAAGACCTTACTTGGACGGGCCACTACATTCAACATCCTAATGACATTACAAGTTAAGTATCTGGCATTTATAGCCCACTTCATTAGCCTCATTTAGCAAGGACACTCTAACAACTTTTTCTCTTCCGTTTCCTTCCCCATCTCCTCTAATCGACATCTTTTCCCCCTTCTCCTAGCTTCCCATCCCCTCTTTTGTTGCTATTTATTTGCAACTCTGGATCCCTTGCTCCATTCATCTGAAGAAGTGGGCTGTGCCCACAAAAGTTCATGATACTATCTACTTTTTTTTGTTAGTCTGTAAGGAACTGCAGGACTACTCACTGTTTTTTACGTATTTTTCAGTATTGGAGGAGAATTTATCTTGTCACTTAGATTTAGACAAATTCACAAATAAGACCGTAGAACAATTAATAGGGCCATGTAATTTTGCAGAATTGTAAAAGTCACTAAGGATTACTAATTGCTTCAGTAGTTTAAAGCCGTGATTTTCCAAGCATTTTAAAATATATAAATTATTTAAACAAGTCCCATTCCATTCAATATGCAAATATAGCTGCAAATTCTATTGCTATGCCTAGTAAAAATGAGAGAATTACTGATGCTTTTCTGCTTTAAGAATCGGTTTTAGTGAGAGCTTGCTGTGATGCTAGTCTTCGAGCTAGATCTCCAATGGGCAGTCTTGGCACACATTTCCTTTTTATTCTCAAGGCCTACTCCCCTTGTTTTCTCTAACATGGTTAACTTCTTGTATACTTCGCTCTCTTTCTGGATCCCAAAATCCTGTGGGATTGCCTAACATTTAGTTCATGGCAAGCAGAAATGTGAATCTTCCCTGCACTGGCTTGCTGGTGTGCACTACCAGTTTGTTAATGAACTGTTAGCTACTCTGCTTGGAAACAAGAGTAGTTGGAATGTACTAACAATAACTGATAGTATGCATCAGTGGGATCCCACGTGGCCCACTAGCATATGGTAGATTCATAGTTCAGCTTGCTGTGAACTAAACGGTTATGTAGACAAGCCATGTATATGTAAACTGATTAGCAAAAGAGCACTCAAAGCCATTGTACAAATCGTAAGTCGCTCGTTCAACTACAGGTATTAACAGTTGGTTTGACCTAATGACCATAAAGCATATTCTATAAATCTGAGTGTTACCAGTGGCCCCGTGTCCTTTGATTTTTCATCTTGAAAGCACCATTGAGTATGGCAAAGATCCTGAAAACATTTCCTTTATCTTCTGGACTTCGTAGGAATATGATTACAGTAATTATTGGTGGGTTATTTATGCTACTTTGAATGATCTAATTTCTCCATCCATTCTCCATCTTAATTACTTCAGCACCAAATGTAACCATATTGTGGGTGTCTCTTGTTGGTGAGGTTTGTGCTTCTGTTCTTCAAGATGCAGACATTTGTGGCATCTCAGGGTTAAGAGATTTAATGATCTGAATGCAGCATTTTGGGAATTGACAGGGAATGGGTGTTCTGTGTATGATGTCTTAGTATGGCAGACAATATAATAGGCAATAACAGAAGTAAATTGGCAGCATTTTGTCACCATTAAAAAAAAGCCACAAGAGATGTCAATATTTAGAGAGTATGGTTATGTTGATTCAGTATAGTGTCATAACAAGCATCACTTTCACTTGGGTTAACAGTCTTTTTTTGAAGATATTTTCACTGCATTCCCTATGATGCACTTAGAAGGGAAATGCTGGTTTTGAAATTAAGGCACAGAACTAGGAGTCAGGTAATCAATTTTCTATTCCTGGCACTCTGCAAGAAATTCAACCTGCCTCAGTTTCCCTAGCTTGCGTAGGTGTAACTGTTCTTTACTCCTGAGTGTTAGGAGGCTCAGTTCATTAATATTTGTTCTTTTGTTGGACTGTACTACAGAAATTTTTTCAGCCAGGTTAATGTGATGTAATCTGCTGAGTGATGTATTTGTTGCAGTAGTGTAACTTGAAATAATGATTTGAGCTAGTATGGGCTCTAAATTGAATGTTTCTAACTACTGCATTGAAGGATTTGAAGATCAGTTTAATTTATATTAAGTATCTCTGATACTGTACATGAGCAGTTTGTGAGTGAAAGTTTTTTTTCTGTTCACATCACAATGGAAAAAATATTTAGTGATGCATCATGTCTGTGAGCTGAAAGCAACTTACAAAAGCAGTGGGAGATGGTGGGAAAGAAATGCAGAAATGCTAATAATTTGTCCAAAATTAGACAAGTCAGTAGCAGAACTAGAAATAGAATCCAAGTCTGCTGATTTAACCATCCTGTGTGTTACCCACTGAACGAGACTGTCTTGCCACTGAATCATGCTGCCTTTTTAAAATATATGTGAGGATTATCCTGACTTGTTAAAATTGCATATTGATTCAGATAGTCTGTTTATATGACTTGATTGGTTTTGGCAGCACTGCCATGTTTTTGAAACTTTGCTCTGTTAAACCAGCACCTCCAATAGCCATTTGTAAAGCACCTGTTTGGACCAGTTGACTTTATCAAGTTCTTGTGGTATACTTCACAAAATATTGACATTCTCGCTAACTGGCCTTTTACAGTTTGTTTTTATAATAACCTTTACTTTAACTATGCAGGCGTTGTCCTTGACATACATGATGTAAACAGAAATGGTTTATAATTAATAATTTTAATTCAGAGCTGTTGTTTCATCATGTTTGTTGGAAATTACATGCAGAACAGGAATATTTACCTTCTGTGCACTAAGCTTGGAGTTGAAAGTTCATTACTATATGTAAGATACCAAAAAACCATAAGTGACTTTGTTATGGGCTTTAAAAAAAAAAAAAAAAAAGCACACTGACTGGGATAGTAGCAGGTTTAAAAATATCTGAATTTAGAGATGTCATTTTGTGTACAATACAGTAATAAAGCTAACTGCATGTATTTTGGAGGATGAACTGGCTCTGGGGACAAGTTATAAGACAATAAAATCTGGCACTCAGGTAATCAGTTCAGTTTTCATCTGTCAAGTAAGGAAGGTCATTTTGCTTATTTGTGAACCTAATTCTCTGTGCTATCCAGTTGTGAAATACATTTTGTGCTGATACACTGTATTTTATGTGAAGATATATTTTGTTCTTTAAAGATCAGTTGCCCTTGTTTTGCATTTTTAACACTAAAATGCATTTTAACACTAAAACGAATTTCATTCATATTGGTGAGCACTGCCATTGACATTATTATGCATGAAAGTTGATGGGACTACTTCTGCTGGAAAACACCTTCCAGTCTATAGGTGCTCTAAGAAGCATATAGGTGTTTTTTTTCTTGTTCAGCTATCAGTTGCAAGTGTCCTCTGGTAAAGCATTTTATTTGTTATAGGTCATCATTATGCCAGTGAAAACACAGAGGTGCTTGGTTTTTCAGCCATCTTTGTACTAACGCTGTACAGCAGTTTCACAACCTATTTTTTAAATAAAGTATCCCTTTAAAAAAATAAGTACCCCCCAGTACCTACAGTTTTCAGATGCACACATTTTTTTCTATCATTGCAACACATTTGTTTAAACAACTTATATGTAGCTGGGCGGGCAATGAAATGTTTGGGTGTAAAAAAGTACAAAAATAATAAAATGTTCTAAAACTTAAAAAATTCATTTTTCTCCAAATTTCAGTTGTGTTGATGTACCCCCCAGACTTCTGTCACGTGCCCGTCAGGGTACTTTCACCACTGGTTAAGAAACTCTGCTGTACAGCATAATTAGAAAGATGTGTGCCACATCCCCAATGAGTTTAGTGTTTCATTTTAGACATAACTTATCAATCAAGGCAGTTGAATGAAAAAATGCCCATGATTTGAAGATGTCTATTTTTTAAGATTAAAATATTGTTTTATTTTTGTTTGTAATAATGGTGAGGTATGTGAAGAAAGAATTCAGTACAGTGAAACCTGCACTATCCAGAACTTAAGTATACGGAAAACTGTAGAAACCAGCAAGTTTCTGACACCAGGAAAAGAAAAAAAAGAAACTAGCTCTTTAAGTGCCAGGCTGCTCCTCAGATGAGCGTACAGCACGTACCTGGGAGAGGGGCCAACGGCACCCAGAAGCAAGCAGCAAGCATCTCTGCTCCCCCCGCAGCTCCTGGTCCCCCCCGGCAGGTCAGCCCCCCGCGGCTCCTGCCCCTGCCATCACCGTCTCCCATCCCCTGGCTTCTACTCCCCCACCAGGCCGCATCCCGCCCCCTCCCTACAGCTTGTGCCCCTCACCCCCCAGTAGGCCACATCCCAGCCCCCACATGGCTCCCGTGGGGCCCCTCCCCCATAGGCCCCGCACAGCTCCCGGCCCCCTCCCCCAGATAACCAGAATGTTTAGGTTACCTGCATGCCCTAATCCCCAGGCGTGACAGATAACACAGGTTTTACTGTACTGCAATCATGAGGGTAAAAAAGTATTTTCAGGTGTTCCATACAAAGACCCTAAAAAATACATCACCTTGTTCCATTGTTGACTTAATAAATCAGCTGTAAAGACTTGCAAGATTCTTGTTGGAGACTGAAAGGGATTCACAATAAATCATTCACTCCAGGTAAAGGGAAAGCCTGGGCTCAACCAGAATTTAAATTCAGAACCCCTTGTATTCTGTGTGAATTTTAGTCAATAATGAGCCCGTGTGTCTGCATAGATATCAGGATGATCTGAAAAGTAAATTTGGAGCCTGAGGCTGCTGGCACCATCGATGAAATGCATTTGATAGGGCTGTTCCCTCTGCTGTAGAGCAGTGCTGTTTCACGGGAGCCACTAACAAATTGCAGCTTAGTTATCTAAATAGGGATGTTAAATTTCATTTAATCAACTAATTGATGGATTTTCCATCAACTAGTCGATTAGTCAATAAGCAGGGAGCCGCAGCGGGGTTAGATCCTGGCCCTGGAAGCCAACCCCACTGCAGCTCTGCCTTTTTTATGCATTAAGAGCCAATAGGCTACAGCACAGCAAGGGGACCCGGCACGCACCAGGCCACCTGATTCCTGGCTTGTGCCAGGTCCCCCTGCTGTGTACCAGCCTTAAATGTAAAAAGGGCACTCGGAGCGAGCCAGGATACAGCTGTCCTAGCTCGCGCTGCGGTCCCTCCCTGCTGCGCACCAGCCTTTTTAATATATTAAGAGATAGCAGGCACAGCATCTGGGGCTGGACGGGAGCCAGGAATCTGCTGATTCCTGGCTCACGCCTAGCCCTACTACCCCCCTGCCTCCCCTATCCCCCGTGGAGACAGTGCTGGGGGGAGCTGGCTTTAAAGAGGCAGCAAGGGGGCTGGAAGTGACCAGTAGAGGGACTAGTCCACTAGTCACTTACATCCCTATTAGTAAGGGCAGACTTTACCTGTGAAGCACTGTGTAAGAGATTGTTTTCACACCATGTTTATATAACTTAACTGTATCTGTTTCGAAACTAAAATAGTTAAAGCACTCCAACATCCTTGGCTTGTTCTGTGCAACAGAAATAAGCTGTGCTGATATTAATACCTAAGTACTGGTTATTCTGCATTCATATGCTTTAAATATATCCCTTTTAAATGAATGTAAAGCTGTGTGTTCATCAGCATGCAATGTGGGTCATCAAAGGGGGGGATTGAAAGATTAACCAAGAGGCTCCAGGTAGGATGAATCACTGCATAAAATAAAAATGTAATAGCAATTGAAAACACCCTGTTACCTTGTCTTTAAAAATATGTAGTTGAAGAGGAGCAGCACCTGATATGTGGGTGAGGCGCTTTACAGTAAATAAGAGGTTGCGAAATTTTGAAGTGAACATGCCTGCGTGGTAACTTAATTTTAGCTTTTAAATGTCTGTGCAGTCTGCAGTATGCCTAATGCCAGGAATCCCAGTGGAACACCTGGGGTTGTACTTGTACGAGTTTTTGATATGTTGCACTGACAGCAGGTTGTTAGAGGAAACAAGCGAAAATTTGTTAATACTGTAGATGAATACAGTGGCCTCAGAGCCATTTGGAGGGACATAGTAGAAATGTACTACAAACTTTGCTGAAGTTAACCATACCTTCCGAGTAGGGAGGTTTGGCGTGGTGGGGATAGAATCCAGATACAGTAAAAGATTAGTACAGCGTTGTCTGTGGCTCAGTTGTGACCTGACTTCTGTTTGCCCTTGTTCCCCTTCTGTTGGTTTAAAACGTACTAATAAGCAAACATTTTTTTCCTTTGTTTTATTTACAGACTAGAGACGACTTCCTGGGTCAAGTAGACGTGCCCCTTAATCATCTACCGGTAAGAGATGTTTATATGCTTACACGTAATGGATCTCAAATTGAATAGGAGCCAACAAAGTGGTGCAGCTGTGAAAAAGGCTCATATCATTCTGGGATATATTAACAGGAGTGTCATGTAAGACATGGGATGTAATCATTCCGTTCTGCTTGGTTCTCGTAAGGCCTCAGGTGGGGTACTGTTTTGGATTCCACATTATAAGAAAGTTCTGGAGAAATGAGAATCTAGAAGATAACCAGGCTTAGAAAACCTGATCTATCAGGATAAGTTAAAAAAACTGGGTCTGTTTAGTCTTGAGAAGAAAAGTGGGGTGGAAAAAGCTGATTGATCTTCAGAGATGTTAAAAGGCAGTTGTGATCAATTATTCTCTATGTCCACAGAAGATAGGACAAGAAGCAATGGGTTAAGCTGCTGTAAGGGAAATTGAAATTAGAATTAGGAAAAAGCTTTCTAACTTTAAGAATAGTTAAATACTAGAAAAAGTTACAAGTGAGGAAGCTTGTAGAACCCCATCACTGGAAGTGATTAAGAACAGACTGGACAAACACCTGTTAGTGAGGTTTTAGGTTTACTTGGCCCTGTCTCAGCTGGGAGGATGGACTACATCAGTGGTTCTCACTTTTCTGTAGATGACCCCTTTCACATAACAAGCCTCTGAGTGTGATCCCTTCCTTAACTTGAAAAAAACCCCACCTTTAAAATAGATTTAACACCAGGATAAATGCTGGGGAGGCAAAACAGCATTTGGGGGTGGAGGCTGACAGCTTGCAACCTCCCATGTAATAACATCATGACACCCTCAGGGGTCCTGAGCCCAAGTTTAAGAACCCTTGGACTAGATAAACTTTTGAGGTTCCTTCCAGCTCTTCATTTCTATGATTGTTTTTACTCTGCTGTGTCAGTGCCTTGTGTGAGAAACTTTTACATAAATGTAATACAGACTTCTCTTTCTATAGAAGGAGTAATTCCATCTCTTTCTAGCTCCATTGCTGCAGCAGCAACATGAATCGCTATCAGGAGAGAGTGCAGCAGAACATAAAGAAAAATTCAGTGGCCCCGCAACTCATAGCACCTTACAGAGGTTTTCTTTTCTGGGCCTAGAGACAGGGTAGCTAGAATCTCTTCAGAATATCACCCATTCCATTTCCGTTGATTCTCCCTTCGTTCTGCCCCAATTATTCTGTGTCAAATGGTGGCTAGTCCATAGTCTGGTCATTGCTCTCTTAACTACAGGTTAGACCTCCCTGGTCCGGCTCCGGCACCCTCAGGACCTGACCGATCACGAACAAGGGAATTTGCCGCACCAGAGGAGGTCCCCTGCTACTGGCTCCCCAGGCCACCTTCCCTTCCTGCTGCTGGGCCCAGCCCCCACTGGGCTGCCAAGCTGCTGCAGCCACAGCAGCCCCAAACTGCTGTAGCCCCAGCCCCACTATTGGGGCTGCCATGACTGCCACATCCTAAGCCCTACTACTGGGGCCGCTGCAGATAGGTGTGCTACCAGGACTCCGGTTCCAGGCCTAGCCCCACTGGGCTCTGAGCTGCCAGCCCTCTTGCCACTGGGGTTCCTAGCCAGGACTCCCTAGTCCAGTAACACCCATGGTCCTGCTGGACCCATGGATATTGCCAGATGAGGGAGTCCTGGTTTTGGGAGGTCCAACCTGTACTGTAATGTCCCTCTAATTGTCCTATGGCCTCTTTTCACGCTGCCACCTCTTCTGTTAGGAACAATTTTCCTTCCCGTGAGCCAAGCAAATTGTCTCCTCCAAACCTGCCCTTAAAAATCCCTATTTTTACTTTGCTTTCCATTCCATCCCAACTCCACCATTCCTAGGCTTGTGTTCAATCCTATAATTATGTGTGTTGTCTGTGTCTAAGATCGTACACCGTTTGGGGCATGAGCTGTATTCCTCTATGCCTGGAAAATGCCTAGCATGTTTTGAGCACTACTTCAGTCCTAGTAAGAGCAGTAGCCACATGCTGCGGGATGACAACAGAGCTGTGTTAAGGGAAGTTAAAATGGTTCCAGTGCAGCTGAGCATATAAAAGCCCTGTTTGGTTTTTTTTTTTTTTTTTAACTTTTTTCTTTTCATTGTTATCTAGATCAAACGAGAGGCGAGGCTTTCTAGAGACAGGGCTGCAGTGAGATTGACTAGTAGTGGGTGTCTCCTTGGGAATGCACTGTGACATTCAGGAGAGTTGGGCTTCTGTCAGTTATGGGAAGATCTGTTTGCAGATAGCGCACTGGGAATGCAGTGAAATTAACTGGGATTGAGAGAGATGTTCCCTATAATTTTTTCCATCCGTGTACAGAAGAATTTTTTTACATACACTGAATATGTGTGAATGTGCACCACCAGTAGAAACAAAAAACCTAGTTGTGGGTGCTCTGCTAATCAGCTGGGTGGCATCTGAATCTCTGCTAAGTGGCCACACAAGCACACAGCTTACAAGGAACACTGATTGGAATCCTCAAGGATTTGGGGAGGTTCTGTGGGGACGCAGGTCTGGTTGTGCAGTCAGATTCAGAAGAGTTGCCATCTCTGTAGCTGGGGTTGAAGTCGGATTTGATGAGATCTGGAGTTTCTCTGGGGCTGGGGGTACAGTAACAACTGGAAGGTGGGAAGGTTGCAAAAATATAATTCTGTGGTATGTTGGCAGGAGCATTGTAAGCAAGACACAAGAAGAAATTCTTCCATTATACTCGGCACTGATAAGACCTTAGCTGTGGTATTGTGCCCATTTCTAGGTACCACACTTTGGGAAAGATGTGAACAAGCTGGAGAAAGTCAAGAGGACCACAGCAAAAAATGAGTAAAGGTCTAGAAAACATGGCCTGTGAGGAGAGATTGGTGGAGGTGGGGGGAGAGATTGGTTTAGTCTGGAGAAGAGAAGACGGTGTGAGGACATAAGTCTTCAAATACAAAAAAGTTTGTAATAAAGAGGATGATGATAAATTGTTCTCCTTAGTCCCTTGGAACAGGACAAGAAGCAATGGGCTTAAATTGCAACAAGGGAGATTTAGGTTAGATATTAGGAGAAACTTCCTAGCTGTAATCATAATTCAGCACTGGAACAAATTGTCCTGGGGTGTTGTGGAATCTCCATCATTGGAGATTTTTAAGAGTAGGGTAGACAAACACCTATCTGGGATGTGTTAGAACAGATCTCGGATCCTCCCTCAGTGTAGGGGACTGGACTAGATGACCTGTTGAGGTCTATTTTAGTTCTATATTTCTATGATGCTGTGACCCTGTTTTAAAAATTTTGAATAATTATTCAGTCTGTACTAGCTGGGTGATTTAAAACATTCTCAGTAAATCACCCATAGCTTTTAATATATTGCAATGTGGTGTTTACCATATTTCTGTAGGTAGAGTATAGTTTAGGGATGTTGGCTATTGGGTAATTGAATAGTTGAGTAACCACATGAATTCTTAGCTGTTACTCAACTATTCTATAGTCCCTGGGGGCGGGGCCGGCAGCCAGTGCGCTCTGGCCCCACTCCTGGGTAGCCCCCTGCCATCCCAGCGTGAGATGCCAGGCGGGAGCCAGTTTTAAGGACCAGCTCTCCTTGTGGACTGGCTGCCTGCGGCCCCACACTGCTGCCATTGATAGAATCATAGAACCATAGAGCTGGAAGAGACCTCAGAAGGTCATCAAGTCCAGCCCCCTGCTCTAGGCAGGACCAATCCCAACTAAATCAACCCAGCCAGGGCTTGGTCAAGCCGAGACTTAAACACCTCCAGGGATGGAGACTCCACTACCTCCTAGGCAACCCATTCCAGTGCTTCACTACCCTCCTAGTGAAATAGTTTTTCCTAATATCCAACCTGGACCTCTCCCACCAACTTGAGACCATTGCTCCTTGTTCTGCCATCTGTCACTACTGAGAACAGCCTCTCTCCATCCTCTTTGGAACTCCCTGCAGGAAGTTGAAGGCTGCTATCAAATCCCCTCACTCTTCGCTTCTGCAGACTAAACAGACCCAACTCCTCAGCCTCTCCTCATAGGTCATATGCTCCAGCCCCTAATCATTTTGGTTGCCCTCCGCTGGACCCTCTCCAATGCGTCCACATCCTTTTTGTAGTGGGGCCCAGAACTGGACACAATACTCCAGATGTGGCCTCACCAAAGCCGAATAAAGGGAATAATCACTTCTCTAGATCTGCTGGCAATACTCCTCCTAATGCACCCTAATATGCCATTAGCCTTCTTGGCTACAAGGGCACACTGTTGACTCATATCCAGCTTCTCATCCACTGTCACCCCAGGTCCTTTTCTGCAGAACTACTACTTAACTGGTTGGTCCCCAGCTTGTAACTATGCTTGGGATTCTTCGTCCCAAGTGCAGGACTCTGCACTTGTCCTTGTTGAACTTCATCAGATTTCTTGTGGCCCAATCCTCCAATTTGTCTAAGTCACTCTGGACCCTATCTCTGCCCTCAAGCATATCTACCTCTCCCCCTAGCTTAGTGTCATCTGCAAACTTGCTGAGGGTGCAATTCATCCCCTCATCCAGGTCATTAATAAAGATATTGAACAAAACCGGTCCTAGAACCGAACCTTGGGGCACTCCGCTAGAAACCGACCGCCATCCTGACATCGAGCCGTTGATCGCTACCCGCTGGGCCCGGCCTTCTAGCCATCTTTCTATCCATCTTACCGTCCATTTATCCAATCCACATTCCCTTAACTTGCTGGCAAGAATATTGTGGGAGACCGTATCAAAAGCCTTGCTAAAGTCAAGGTATATCACATCCACTGACTTTCCCATGTCCACAGAGCCAGTTACCTCATCATAGAAGCTGATCAGATTGGTCAGGCACGACTTGCCCTTTGTGAATTCATGCTGACTATTCCTAATCACTTTCCTCTCTTCCAAATGCCTCAAAATGGATTCCTTAAGGATCCCTTCCATGATTTTTCCAGGAACCGAGGTAAGACTGACCGGGCCTATAGTTCCCTGGATCGTCCTCCTTCCCTTTTTTGAAGATGGGCACTACATTTGCCTTTTTCCAATCATCCGGGATTTCTCCCGATCTCCACAACTTTTCAAAGATAATGACCAAAGGCTCCTCAATGACACTTGCCAACTCCCCTCAGTACCCTCGGATGCATTAAGTCCGGACCCATGGATTTGTGTACGTTTAGCTTTTCTAAATAGTTCCTAACCTGTTCTTTACCCACCACAGGCTGTCCATCTTCATCCCATCTTGCATCACTTAGCACATTAGTCCGGGAGCCCACCTTGTCCGTGAAGACAGAGGCAAAGAAAGCATTGAGTACTTCAGCTTTCCCCACATCATCTGTCACTAGGTTACCTCCTTCATCCAGCAGGGGCCGCACACCCTCTCTGATCACCTTCTTCTTGTTAACATGCCTGTAGAAACCTTTCTTGTTATCCTTCACATCCTTAGCCAGTCGCAATTCCATTTGCGCTTTCGCCTTCCTCATAACCCCCCGGCATTCTCGAGTGATACATTTAAACCCCTCCCTGGTCATTTGTCCAAGTTTCCACTTTTTGTAAGCTTCCTTTTTGTGCTTAAGTTCACCAAGGATTTCCCCCGTAAGCCAATCCGGTCTCCTACCATGTTTGCCTCTCTTGCGTCGGGATGGTTTCTTTCTGTGACTTCAATAAGGCTTCTTTAAAATACTGCCAGCTGTCCTGGACTCCTTTCCCTTCATGTTAGCATCCCAGGGGATTCTGTCCATCAGATCTCTGAGGAGTGAAAATCTGCTTTTGAAGTCCAAGGTGTGTATTTTACTCTCTTTTCTTCCTTTGGTCAGGATCCTGAAATCTACCATCTCATGATCACTGCTTCCCAGGTTGTCACCCACCTCCACTTCCCCTATTAGTTCCTCCCTGTTTGTGAGCAGAAGGTCAAGCTGCGCACGGCCCCTGGTCGGATCCTTCAGCACTTGTGTCAAGAAGTTATCTCCAACATTCTCCAAAAACTTCCTGGATTGCCTGTGTACTGCCGTATTGGTTTCCCAACAGATGTCAGGGTGATTAAAGTCCCCCACGAGAACCAGGGCCTGCGATCCGGAAGCTTTTCTCAGTTGTCCGAAGAAAGCCTCATCCACCTGATTCGGTGGCCTGTAGCAGACACCAACCACAACATCACTGCTGTTGTTTGCTCCTTTAAACTTAACCCATAGAGTCTCAATAGGTTTTTCTCCCTCTTTATACTGGAGTTCAGAGTAATCATAGTGCTCTCTTGCATATAGTGCAACTCCTCCTCCTTTTCTCCCCTGCCTGTTCTTCCTGAACAGTCTATACCCTTCCATGACAGCGCTCCAGTCATGCGAGTCATCCCACCAAGTCTCTGTTATCCCAATTAAATCATATTTCTCGGACTGGGCCAGGGCCTCCAGTTCTTCCTGTTTGTTGTCCAGGCTTCTCGCATTAGTGTACAAACACCTCAGATAGCCAGTTGATCGCCCTATCTTCTCCATTCGAAACAGGGGTCCTCCTTTCTTGCTCGTTCCCCTCTGCATTTCTTCCCGGTATCCGACATTCCCACTCCCCTCAGGGTTTTGGTCACCGTCCCCCGACGAACCTGGTTTAAAGCCCTCCTCAATAGGTTTGCAAGCCTGCCCGCGAAGATGCTCCTTCCTCTCTTTGTTAGGTGGATCCCATCTCTTCCTAACAATCCTTGTGCCCGGAACAGAGTCCCATGGTCGAAGAAACCAAAGCCCTCTCTGCGACACCACCTGCGCAACCACGCATTTACGTCCTCAATTCGACGATCCCTGCCCAGTCCTTTCCCTTCAACAGGGAGGATGAACGAGAACACCACTTGCGCTCCGAATTCTTGGATCCTTCTTCCCAGCCCTACATAATCCGCAGTAACCCGCTCGAGGTCATTCTTGGCTGTATCGTTAGTTCCCACGTGGAGAAGCAGGAAGGGGTAGCGATCCGAAGGTTTGATCAGTTTGGTAAGCCTCTCAGTCACATCCTGAATGCGAGCTCCCGGTAAGCAGCACACCTCTCGAGATTCCAGGTCTGGACGGCAGAGGGATGGCTCAGTCCTCTTAGGAGGAGTCCCGACCACCACCACCCGTCGTTTTCTTTTGGGGTGGTGGCCGTGAACCCCATCCCTAGGACTATGCATCCCATGCCTTCCGTAGATGGTGTTCCCTTCCGGTTTCTTCCTTGTGAGGTCCTTCCAAAGCATTCAGCACTGCATAGCCTGTGGAGAGAGCCTGAAAGCGATTATTTACTCTATAGCATTGGGGATTCCAATGCTGGCCTTTTTCCCCTTCTAGAAGTTACATGCTGCCAGTTCTCTTCCTGGTCACGTACTGCCCTCTCCGGCTCTTCCGCCTGCCGTGCTTGAAGGATTAAACGCTGCCTTCTATCGAGGAAATCTTCATCCTCTCTGATAGAGCGATAGAGGCAGCAGCACAGGGTGGCAGCAGCCCGTCTGCGGGGGATCCAAGCTCCCCACAGTCAGAGGCTGCCGGAGGGGGGAGGCTGCTGCGAAGCATGTGAGTTGAATATAAGTATTTTGGGAAGCAGCTGTATTCTTGACAGCTTGACAGCTTTTAAATACATCTCTAAGCTACTCTAGTCTTGCACACAGTAACAGTTTTGGAGTGACAGGGGAATGAATTATTTAAAAATTTATTTCATAGTTGGAGTCATTCCAGTTGGATCAGTATATGACTGCCTACTTATTGTCATTTAATGGTCCCAAAAATCGAGATTTTCATCAGTAAATATTTGTTTCCAAAACAAATTTTCTGTAATTTTTTTTACACCTTTTTGTGGATATTCTACCACCCATGAATTTCCTATTAAAAATTGACTAAAAGTGAAAAGGTAAAAATTTGAAAGCCTCGGTCACAGAAAGCTTGGATTCCACCAAAAAAAAATTTCTGCATAAATAAAGGTTTTTATAAATAAATCCTGCCTCAGGTTTCAGTAGGCTTTCTATTCATTAATGTCTGTAAATAAAGCAAAGTAATTCTGTCTTTTCTATTTTAAAAGACGTGTGACTCATAAAATTTTTTGGTTGCAATCTTAACATTATTTGAAAAACTTTTTGGATTAAATAAATACTATACAACTTATCCTTGTATTAATTTACATAATATATGAGAGTATAGTTTTCACTTGGTTTATATTGTATTGTAAATATTAGTCACTTCAATGCATTACTACTACATTCATACATGATGATAGAAATAATAGCTATTAGGTATTTCTTCCATTTGGACAAAGCAGAGCTAATTCCTATGCTATGTACTATAGGAATGGCATCTGATAATATATTTTAATATTTTCAGCAGAAGTGGGGGGATTGTGTGTTTTCCATCTGAGATTTTGTATACTATTCATTCCGAGTTCATCATTTTTTAAAGGTGGGGTCTGCTTCAGTCATAACACTGTTACTGGCTGCTTGTAAATTTAATAGTTGGCAGAGTACAGTGTAAGTTGTAAAGTTGCTGAATGATCATATATTTGATAAGAAGAATGATAGCACTTTTACACCCAGTAGCACATGTACTTTGAAGTGTGCGTGAAGACTGCCATGTATGTGTATACAATTGTAGATAATTAGATTTAGAAGAGACTTCAGGAGATCATCTAGTCTAATCCAACCAACTAAATCATTTCAGCCAGTGCTTTGTCAGGTCTGGCCTCAAAAACTTGTAAGGATGTAGAATCCATCATCTCCCTATGCAATCCCTTCCAGTACTTCACCAATTGTACTTTCACTTCCTAGTGAAATAGTTTTTTCTAATATCCAACCTAGACTTCCTCACCCGCACCCCTCCTGCAACTTGGGGCCATTCTTTTTTGAATGGTTATCTGTAATTTAGATGTGATACACCCCACCACCATGATATGTAATATAATGGCATATAGGATATTATATGGCACATAAGATGTGGACAATCACAGGTATTTTAAATTCATTTTAGTAGCATTGGTTTAGCCAAATTTATATGAAAAATACAAAGCAAGAACTGGCAATTGGGTAAGTTAGTTTGAAGAGGCATTAATTGCTCCCAGTTCTCAGTAAGAGTAAGAAAGATGTTTCAATACAATATTCCCCTGTACATAGCTAAGATTCCAAACTATGTAATTATGAGTTAGCCGCATTAGGGGCGTGAAAGTGTAACCATTACACAGTTAATTGATGAGCCTAGGCTAATCAATTAACCTTCATGGTTACACACAAGCTCCCAGTACACACAGGCAGCCAGCTTAAAAGCTGGCTCCCCATGCACACCGGGGAGCTGCTTCTCTCTCCCTCTCCCCCTTCCCCGCTGCTGCCTCTGTATGAGAGGCAGCAATGCAGGGGCAGATGGGAACTGACTGCTCCCTGCCTTCCCCCCTGTAATCCTGTAACCGTTGGAAAATTTCAGTGGTTACAGTTACTTAAATACATTTTAACATCCCTAAAGTCTCATAAGGTACAGTAGTAATTTGATGGTAAAGGAACCAAATAAAGCCCCCTTTTTTTGAGAGAGAGAGAGAGAGAAATGAAATCATGATAAAATGTTTTCTCTCTAATACTTTTCCTTAATCCAAGAATTAGAGTAAAGTTTAAGTTCTTTGATTTAGTTTTCATTCTGTCTGTTCTGTTGACTTGTTTGGCAAGTCTCTGGACTTCTTTGGACTTCAGCTTTGCTATCTACAAGATGAAGCTAATAAAGCAGAGTTCTGGATTTATTTGTTGTCTGTATGCCACTCAGAGTGGTAAAATAATTATAGAAGTGAGGAGTGATGAATCTCATCCTTCTATATTTTCTGTGATCCTGTCATCTTAACTTTTTCTTCTTTAAAAGAAGGAAATGTCTCATGTAGGAAGTCAAGATGCAGGAAATTACCTTCAGAAAAGAAGGACTTTTCAGCTGAACAAACTACATGATATAGGTTGAACCTCTATAGTGTGGTACTCTCTGGTCTGGCAACATTCATGGTCCACCATGATTTTAGTTAGCCGGATGTCCAGTTACCATGGGTGTGGCAAAGCTTCCTGTCGTCCCAAGAAGTTTATTTACAGCCACCCATCCTGGCTCTGTGTTGTGTACTGCTATTTACCTCTAATTTACCCATAAATGTCTTTTAAGATCTCAATGAGCAGTGCAAATGTTGGTAATGCTGCTAGACAATATTGATCTCCTGTTATCTGGCAAATTCCCTGGTTTAGTGCCAGTCAGGTCCTAAGTATACTGGAGTAGGGCAATTCAACCTGTAGTTTAATTATAAACCCTGAAAGAATTTGTGTGCAGTTGTTTTTCATCTGAGTATTGAGCAGTAACTTTTTTTTGCAAGTCCAACACATACCCATCCATGAATTTACAGTAATTTGGAAAGGAGGATGGCTAGTGCTCTAGTGTTTCAAATTGGGAAGGGGAATAAGTGTACCTGGGTCTACTTTACAGTCTTACGGTTCTATAACAACCATGGACAAATCAGTTGAACCCAAGTTTTCAGAAGAATCTGTTAATGGGGAATGCACAGGAACAACTAGTTTTTTGGTTCATTTGACTTTGTTTTTGAATGTTACAGTTCATATTCCCAAGCTTTCCCACAATCCTAAAGGCTACAATTTTGGGAGTTGAGGAGGGCTGTTAAAGGAAGGATGAGATTCTCATGTAAGCAAAAGACTCCAAGAGCGACAGCTTTAAGAAACAGCCAATGGGTACTTGATGTTACTTACCTGCCTCTGGTTGGGAGATTTAGCTTTTATTGTGATGTGCAGTGAAATCCTGAAATAAAAGCTAATTTTATAGCTGAATAATATTTAATTAAATTTCAAGGGGTAAGAAATGTTATTCATACATTCGTGTAGCTCCTTCTGTCTGAAATGACAGTGCTATAATTTTCAAACATTACTCTTGGATAGCTAGAACAAGTTATGGTGAGTTGGTTTAGGCAACATTTTTTCTTTCTCCTTTCACTGATTTGTAAATATTGCAATAGTGGACAAGGGACTGTTGATGTTCATAGCGACATCTAGTGGACCTGTTGTTCAATAATATGAAACACAAATATCACCTACTGGTAGAAAAGTGTTTCCTTTTGATTTCAGTTAATCAACCATTTTTACAAAGGTTTCTAGCAAACCCTTATAGCAAATGTAGAGAGTATTTATGCATTCTTGAGAGTTAGCTCTTCAATTTATTTTTTTAACAACTTTAGACAGAAGACCCAACCATGGAACGACCATACACATTTAAGGATTTCCTTCTCAGACCAAGAAGGTGAGGGGATTTGAATCCGAATAAAATGTTGTTTAACTTAAGAAATTATATTTTATTTTTAAAAGAATACTGCCTCATAAATCTCCTTACTTAATACTATCTTGTTCTTTAGCCACAAATCTCGGGTGAAGGGTTTCTTGAGATTGAAAATGGCCTATATGCCAAAGAATGGAGGACAAGAAGAAGAAAGTAGTGATCAAAGGGAGGAATCTGAGGTAAGAAATTTCACTTATTTCCCTTACTATTTCCTCCCTGTTCCGTATTATAACCATTTTGAAGCTTTTGGGCTCATTAAAGTCCAGGTGTAAATCTCAATGCAGTGATATCCTGTATTCCATGGAGGAAGAGCAAATGATTTTTTTTTTTTTTTTTTAAGAAGTTGACTAGAGGAATTACTGTTGTGTACTGGTTTATTTAGCCTCCTCTCCCTTCATCATGTGTCATTTCAAGTCAAGGCTCCTATTGTATGTTTGCTGCCATCAGAAAATTTATTTCTTTTAAGATTCCTTGCTTCGAAAAACCTACTAGAGATCTTACATTTTGATTAACCAGCTAATCGAGTAGTCGATGGAATTTCCGGAGACAGGCCGGGGGTAAGGGGCGGGGGGGGGAGAATCAGCTTTTAAGGCAGCTCCCCCCAGCATCAATTTGTGCTTCCCCCCGTCCCCCGCTTGCTGCCTCCCTCTGATAGAGGAAGCACGGGTGGGAAAGTGACTGTTCGAGTTCCTACTCGACTACCTGATAAGCATTGGCTTATTGGGTAGTTGACTAGTCACTTACATCCCTAGAACTTACTTAATTATAAGATTTTTGTCTTGCTTGGCCAAATGAAACCCATCTCAGCTTATGTTTTGGTCTTTTTGAACCTGGCAGTTTTTCTTCCTTGAATGCCTGCAACGTGTGAGTGAGCCCTCTCTTACATACACATGTTGAGTCTCCTTTTCAGGGAAAGGTCTGACTCCCTCCGTCCAGTGTAGCCATTGGGAGATAGGTGGCACAGGTTGTGGCTTGGGCTAGCTGTGCAAGTTTATACCCAGAAGGCCTAACCAGGTGATTAGTCCTCCTTTAGTGACAAGATGTACTAGTTGGCAATCCCTAAACCCTTCCCTCCTCCAAAAACCAGAGAGACCCCTCTTCTGTACTGAATTTTCATTCACTGCCATGTTTGTTTATTTTTGCTAGGTCCAGTTTTATGCCAACCCCTCGAATTAAGTTTTTGATTTGTTTTCCACTAAAAAAGGCCATATTTTCATACTGAGAGCAAGCATGTTTTTGTTGTATCATATAAGTGTTAACCTTTCTATTACAAACTATTTTTAAATGAGCTTACTATGTAGTCTTTGGGTTTAATTCTTTTTTGTTCTTTCCTTCAATTCTCTTGCCTTTCCTTTTTAAGAGTGTGTATCTTTACCTCTGTTTGTTAGGCTGTTGGTTCCCTTGCTCTAACTTTGTCACTTTTTAAATATTAGTTACCTTCATAAGTAAATTTAAAAGGCTTAATAAATGATTAATTGCTGCTGTATGAATTATGTCTGTACATGTGCATGGTTAAAGGATATCAGTAGAATGGGCAATATGGGTGTGTTTACACAGCAAAGTTATTTCAGAATAATGTCCATTAATAACTATGCAAGCGTCAACACAGCAATTCCGTTGCTTTGAAATAATTTCAAAATAACGGATGGCTTATTCTGACTTCTGTAAACCTCATTGTACAAAGAATAACGCCTATTTCGAAATAAGGCATGTGTAGATGCTCCACTTCTGCTATTTCAAAAGAGCCCCTCACCAAGGCCATTATAAGTTATTCCTTCTGGGGCTCTAAATCGAGAATGAATGGTTAATCAATTGTTAGAGACTAATGATTAATAGGTTTCTTAGGCATGACTTATAGGCTATGTCTCGCTGCACAGTTATTTCGGAATAAACTATTCCGGAATAGTTATTCCTTATTTTGAAATAACACGTCTACATTTGGGAAGCCTGCCTCAGACTAATTTTGAGGCTTCCCTGCAGTGTAGACATGTTATTTCAAAATAAGGAATAACTATTCCGGAATAGTTTATTCCGAAATAACTGTGCAGCGTAGACATAGCCTATAAGTCATGCCTAAGAAACCTATTAATTATTAGTCTCTAACAACTGTTTAACCATTCATTCCAGCCTTTTCTAATGTATTATCCCTTCATATACTATTTCTTAATGGAACCCTATAAAGTAGGACTACTTCTCAACATCTATTTCCTTGTTCCTCTCATTTTTCCTGGTACAATGTGTTCTCACACTCCTTCGCATTACTTCCTTTTCATTCTCATTCGTCCTACTCTGTCGCTCTGTTTTTTATCCTCCATTCCCATTCTCTCTCACTTTTTCACTCTTCTTCTATTACAGTGGTTTCCAGCTGTTTTTACACTGAGAACTGGCAAACCCATTCACAAACTTTGGCGGGCTGGTAACATTTTATTAGCATATTCATTATGCAAATAATGAATATGCAAATGAATTGTTACTTGTCTGCCAAAAGCCCCAGAGCTGCTGCAAACCATCAGCTTCAGTTCCACCAGATCCCCACCCCTTAGAGCCCCCCCTCCACCAGACCTCCCCCATGTTAGCCTCTGTTTTCAGGGCCCCAGCCATTGGAGGAGTGGCCATGTGGCTCTGGCTCTGGCAGCCAGCAGTTCATGGACTCCTTGTCTATTAAATCCTTTTACTCCTTTCCTTTTCTGGAATCTTGGCATCGTATTTGGCTCAGTGAAGATCTTTACCTAATGTAAAAATGCATTCAAAAAAAGCAAACTATGTTAGAATGCATAAAAAATGAGATGGGGAATAGTACTGGAAACTAGGGATGTAAAATCCCAAATAATCAATTAACTGGTTAAACATTAGGTTAATCTAATGTTAAAAATGGTTAACCAACTAAGCAGGATTCCGAGTGGGAGACTCCTCCAGCCCAGCTGGAGTGGGTTCCCACCCCAGCCTTGTAGGACTGTCCCTCGACTGTCAGCCATGCGGCCCCAGCTCCTGGCTGCCAGCTACATGTTCCGCTGCCCTGGCCCCCAGTCATGCAGGACTGGATGCCGGACGGGTCTGGAGCTAGGGATGTAAGCGACTAGTCGACTCTCAGATAAGCATAAGCTTTACTGGATACTTGAGTAGTCCCTCGACTAGACGTTTCTCCTCCCAGCCCCCTTGCTGCCTCTATCTAATGACAACTTTGGAGTAATTTTCGCACTTTGTGGCTCAATGCACATTTAATTATTTATAGACAATGGGAGAGCCTTGCATCAAATATCCTGTAGTTAAATGATTAGGGCACATACGGGAGAAATGGAAAACCCTAGTTCAAATCCCTTTTTCCTCTCAGGCCATTTCTCTCTTCCACTCCCCAGACCATTTTATGTGAATTCAGGCATGCAAAGAGAGAGCACTACCACATTAGGCCCTGAAGGATAGGCCAAGGAGTGCTTGGTTTGAAGATACTGTTGTGGCTTACACATGAGCTCAGAGCTTGGGCACCTCTAGAGAGGAAGCTGCATGCATAATTACTAGTAGAAACTTAGGCACCTGGGAGGCTTTGATGCTGGAAACTCAGACACCTACCTAAGGATGCAGAGTAGGGGCACAACTGTGTAGGCTTTCAGGATCTCTGTGGTTCTGAAAAGTTGATTTTAGATGTCTAAAGTGGCAGTTAGGTACCTGAATCCTTTTGTGGAACTAGCCCCTTCTTCCCAGCCAAAATATGCTTTTATATCTCTTTACTTCATGAAGTGGATCTCCTTCTGGCTCTCACAGGATCCTGATACTACAGGACTCTAAGGGTACATCTACACTGCACGCTTATTTTGAAATAAGCTATTCTGGAATAGTTATTCTGAAATAGCTTATTTTGAAATAGCACATCTACACTGCAGGGACGCCTCAAAATTAGTCCAAGGCAGGCTTTCCTAATATAGACGTGCTATCTTGATTTAGAGCCCAAGGAGGCACTGGGGAGGAATAACTTAGAAGGGCCTGGGTGAGGGGCTATTTCGAAATAGCAGCAGTAGAACATCTACACACGTCTTTTTCGAAAGAGCTATTTTGGAATAGGCATTATTTCTCGTGAAATGAGGTTAACGGAAGTCGGAATAAGCAGTCTGTTATTTTGAAATAGCAGAATGGCTGTGTAGACGCTCACATTGTTATTTCAAAATAACGCTAGTTACCTTGAAATAACGCTGCAGTGTAGACGAACCCTGAGTCTGAACTGTCAGAAGGTGAGCATCATGAACTCCAGTAGAAGTGAATGGGAGCGGAGTGCTCTTAGGCCTCATTTCAGCAAAATTTTTAAGTGCAAGCATAACTGCACATGTGCAACTGAGAGAAAAAGTTGCATGCTAGTGGTAAGAGGAAGTTTTTGGGTTCAAACGGTGATAGAATTTGGTGTACAGGATCTTGTACTGAGAATGAAGCACGATCAAAAAGAGCCCAAAATGACAGCTAGTGATACAAGTGCAGGGCGCCATGCTAGGAGATGTTATTCTAGGATAGAGTCCTTTTAAAAAAAAAAAAAAAAAAAAATAATGTATTAAAGGGATAGGGAAGGGACAAACAATACAATATATGTTTTAATAAATTTTAACTTCCCAGCTTATCCTCTGCTTGGACAATTAGCTGGGCTAATTTCTGTTGAAAAGTGAACTTATTGTAACACAGTGACTGTTACACCTGTAGCGTCGTACAAAGTACTTGCTAACATTGAAGTTGCATTAAGATAGTTTGAATAAATCCTATGATCTGAAAAGCTTATACTGACTTTCTTTTGTTTGCGAAGATATGAGATAATGTTGTATAACAGTGGGACAGGTTTTGTCCCATTCCTTCAGAATTTAATTCTTAATTTTAATTCTTAATGCATCACTTCAGAAATGTTTAAATATAAGAAAACCCCCTAATTCACAGAATTTAACTTTTTTTTGTTTAACTTAAATATTATAATTCTTATTTTATCCCTAAGCGTGCATGGGAGGTGGTTGATTCCAATGACTCAGCATCTCATCATCAAGAGGAGTTACCGCCTCCTCCACTGCCTCCTGGATGGGAAGAAAAAGTGGACAATCTGGGTCGTACTTACTATGTCAACCATAACAACAGGACAACTCAGTGGCACCGACCAAGTTTAATGTAAGTATTGGAGCAGGTCAGTAAATTGATGGGACTTGCAGTTTATGAGTAAGGATGAAACTTCTATCCAACAAGTATTATTTTTATGAGATTACAGTGGATATCCCACGCAGTAGGCTGAACAAATCTTAAAATGAGACCTGAAGACATTTATGAAGTATGTTCATTTGTTGTTTTTTTACAATGACAGGTTTGTTGTAAATTTTGATGTTATCAGGTAATATAATCTTATCTGTGTGTGTGCGTGTTCATAAAACACTCTTGATAGTTGAGAAGTAAAGGCTGATGTCGTTCTCTTGGAAACACAATTGTACTTCTTTAAAAAGTGGAATTCTCTTTTTTTTTTTTTTTTTTTTTATTAAACTTGTAGCTAATGAAACACATATCTAGACCATTTTACTATTCTAGACAAATCTGGAGTTAATCAGAGTTTTAATATGAGGCCATTTTGAAGCATATACAAAATCTTAAACACTGCAGCAGGTGTTCATTGCCACAAGAACGTGGGCTCAGGAAAAAAAGAGGAATTTTCTATATGTAATAGACCCAGTTTGAAACCAGGTGATTCCTTGAACACATAGGGCCTGATCCAGAATTCACAGAAGTCATTGGATGTCTTTCCAGTGACTGCAGTGGATGCTGGATCTAACTCAGAGACAATGTCTTCTGTATGTTGTTGGGATGTAAATGGTTAACCCGTTAACCAATAAGCCTCACCCTTAATGAGTGAGGCTTACCAGTTCAGGTTAATAGGTAGGGGCTGGAGCAGCTCTCTGCCCTGGAGCAGCCCTGCTCCCCCACCATAGATTACACACTGGCTTCTCAGGAGCAGGACCAGCAGGGTTTGCTGGCCATGCTCCCAAGGAGCCAGCTACAGAGCTCACAGCACAGCTTCCCCATATATAAGCTTTGTACTGCAGAGCCCGCAGTGCATGTAACTGCTAGGATTTTCAGTGGTTACCAGATGTTCAGATGGTTACATCTTTTAATGACTCTTTACATCCCTAAACACGACAAGGAGTCCTGTGGCACCTTATAGACTAACAGATGTATTGGAGCATAAGCTTTCGTGGGCAAAGACCCACTTTGCCCATGAAAGCTTATGCTCCAATACATCTGTTAGTCTATAAGGTGCCACAGGACTCCTTGTCGCTTTTGCAGATCCAGACTAACACAGCTCTGATACTTTACATCCCTAGTTTGTTGCTGAATGCCCTCGGCTCTTATTGGCTTTAGTGGACGTTAAGGGTGTTCAGCATGGCTGGACACGTAGAAAGTGCTTATTACAAATATAGTATCCAATCCTGGCATGGGCTCACCTAAGTCGCAGAAGTTAGACCACCTAGGTTAACAAACCAGAGGGTAATCTAGTTGAGCTTTCCATATTCGTGTTTTCTCTACAATAGAATTAATCCTAGAATCATAGGGCTAGAAGGGACCTTGAGAGGTCATCTAGTGCAGTCCTCTGCACTCATGGAAGGCTAAGTATTGCCTAGTCCATCCCTGACAGGCGTTTGTCTAACCTGCTCTTAAAAATCTCCATGGTTGAAGATTCAACAAACTCCCTAGGGGTAATTGAACAGAACTGGTTGTTGTTTGTTTTGCTGCTTCAGGATGGTGGTTTGTTCCCCAACTGGTCAAAAAGAGGAAAGTGGTGTGTGTGTGTTTGTTTTTACCCAGCCCATAAAGTTTTTATAAAGGCAAGCAGATTTTCATTTTAATTGAACCTTGCTGTCAGAAGGTCAGTTTTTTGTAATTAGTTACCGGATATTTCCACAGTAACCATTCAACCTATATCTCTGCTCAACATTCCTCTTCGTAATTTGTGTGTATATGACATTACCCATGCAACTCCAAGTCTCACACGTGAAGTATGCTCACATTAAAGGGTGGAATCTGACATGTACTAGAGTTGGAAGAGCTTTGGGGAAATCAACGGAAGGAAACAATGAAGCCAGCCTTAGGGAAGTTCTCTGGCTTGCCAGGTTATATATTTACAGTAGCTTTGCTAAAACTGAAGATCAGGCAGTCACCTCAAAAGCCTATCTTATTCAATAGGATGACATCTCCCCTGACAAACGTTTGTTGAGATCTTGAAGTAAAGAAGTGCTCTTTAGGTTACCAATCAATAGGAATATTCAAACTGCTATCTTATTTCTGTAATGTTCAGTTTTTCCCTTATTTATAGGTAGCATTTGAATTTGAGAGTCTAGCTTCATTGCTGATGCATTTAGTGATCACTGTAGATTAATCCTAATAGTAAATTATAGATTTTTCTTAAAGGTGTTACAACATTTCAAGTCACTGACTTATGGTATGAAGCTTTCAGTGTTTTTATGTGTTGTCAGCTTTTCTTGAAGCTTAGATATGATTTGGCAGTTGTGTTAACTATTGGGGGAATAAAGGGGTCACAAAAGGTATTCGGAGCTATATGGTTATTGGAAAATGCATTATACAAAAAGATGTCTCCTTTTGAGGGTTCAGGAGCTCACAGGTTTTCTTAACATGTGGTCTTGGTGTCAAGATATCCAGATAAGATTTCCATTGTAGGCAAGTTATTTGTGTTTCCGTATGCATATATAAAAAGTTTGAATATTATGTACATATATTCTAACTATATACCCATATAATAGTTAACACAAATTGATCAACAAGGCTATTAGGAACATATTGCAGGTTATTGGGAGGTCTTATACAACAGACTTGTTCAGATTATTTATTTGATAAGAGCATGCTTACAACAACAAGAATTGTAAGAGAAGAGAAATCTTCAGCATACCTATTAAGTTTAAATGAATCACTTTGCTAAGAGATTCTAATTTACATCAAGCTGTGTAATGTGTGTAATCTTTTCATACTGATGGCCAAGGTTCTTTCGTGTTTTTAATTCTACATTTTTCATTATCACAAAATATGATAGACTTAAATTTAAATGCCATCCATAATTAAGATAAAATCTGTACTGAAATGAAACATTAGTCATACATCTACATTTATTTTGCTCTTTAACATGTAACTACTCTTTTTCCACAATAAGATTATTACAGTAACATCTTTTGAATGTTAATTTATATTTATTTTCATAATTATGTAAAGCCATGTTGTCTACATAACTTAAAACCCTACTGTTTATTTTAAGTTGCCTTAGACTTTAGGTACGAATATTTTTATGCAAATGGTGACGCACAATTAGATTATTTATTTATTAAAAAGTTTCAATAATTAATAATTATGCTCTTTTATTCAATTCATTTTTCATTGCTTTAAAAACCAACTAATGTAATGGAATTTTGGATGTATTATACTGAATGTTGGGGCTGTACTCAGTTGTCTAACAGTGGAATTGTCAGACAAACATGTTTTCATTTTTTGAGTACAGGTTTGGCTGATAGAGCTAATTGGGTAGATGTAATGTATTAAGGTTTTTTAAGGCATTGGCTTTAGTACTGCACAAAAAGCTAATTTAAAAATTAGCACAATACAATCTCAGTAAGAATGGAGAAGGCACAGAAGAGTCACAAAAATTATTGGAGGTCTGGAGAAAATGTCTGAGTGAGAGACTTAAAGAGCCTCATCTGTTTAGCTTATCAAAAAGATTGATTGATTGCAGCATATAGGGACCTTCATGGGGAGAAAATACTGGGTTTTAAAGTGCTCTTTAATCTAGAGGAGAAAGGTAAATAATAGGAATGAAGGGCTGGTAGCTCAAGGAAGGGAGACAAATTTAAATTGGAAATGTAGCCACAAATCTTTATAATGGGTGATTAATCAGTGGAAAAGGGAAGCAGTGGATTCTTCCTCTCTTGATAGGCATCCACTCTTGATATGAAAGCTTTCTGGAAGTTGTGCTTTATAATGGTTCCTTCTGGCCTTAAGCTCTTAAATCTATACTACAGAAGTAGGAAACCTAGGGGCTTATGTGATTGCCAGTAGGCCGTGTATCATCTCACTGGTATTTCAAACACACCCTACTTGGATAATGAGGAAATGTGGTAATGAGAGTTTCAGGGTGTGGTTCTATGTGGCTCTTGAGACTGTAAATTGTAGCTGTTGAAGGTCTTTAGAACTGTGATTGTGTTAAGAAAAACCTTTGAAGGCTGCAATTTCAAGCCTTAAGGGCCATAAATGCAGCTCCCCATTACTCCCAACATGCTCCCTGCCCCAGAGGTGTAGCAACTGGCTCTTGTGGGTCTGTGCCTGCTTGGGATTCCCTCAGCACCAGCCAGAAGAACTCTGGGATTGTCTTGGGATTCTAACGGGATCTCCAAAAGAGGAATTATAGGTGGCTTTCACTCCCAACTACTTGCATTTCCCTTTTGGGGATTCCCCTGCAAGGTAATTGCTATCTGACACTGAGCCAAAATACATTTCCTTTGTCCCCCTCTCCGCAGTCCCTGGTGCAGGTAGCATGTTGGGAGTGGGGAGAAACTGCTAAAGCACAATGTGATTAAATTACTTAATTTCTACTTTATGCAAAGGGGGCTGAGCAAAGCAAGAACTCTACCCCAAAGTATTGATTGTGTCTTCTTGACCTTCCTGAAAGAACATTTAGTCTTCTACCAGTGTGAAATAAATTGTTGGTCTGAGGCCAGTTCTTTCTGAGGAGGCTTCCATATCACAAAATCTCTCAGTAAAACTACCCTCTTTTGTTGGCAGTCTTAATCAGAGAGAACTAAGATTGACTTAAGCATAGAGATGGAAGTTATGTCTCACCTCTTGTGATGGTTTCTCTTAGGTCAGGAAATAGTGCCCTATGGTGAGATACTTATTTCAGGTGATGCGGTGGGTATGCCTACAACTAAAGGCCCATTTCTTCAACCAAGGGAAGGGGGTAGACCCATTTGACCCAGGCCACAAAATGAAGCAACAAATGGAAAAAAGGAGAAATGGGAGTGAGATCAGAAATTTAGAAAAACAAGGTACTAGAAGGAGATGCTGAGCAGAGAACCCCATGCAGGGTCACAGACAAGTTGTTGGACATTACCCAGAGGAATTCTGCCCATAAACATGGTCAGACAAGGAACTGGAAATAAGCCGTGCAGTCTCAGACATTCTAGGAGGTAGCCTTATGACTATGACTATGACTATGACGGACTACCTGCACCATTCAAGAATCTCAGCAGGGCGTGAAGGTGGATGGTGTATACCAGGCCCTTGTCTGCTCCCCCAACGGGGAGGCTTAGGACACCTGCAGAGATTCAGTACAGCACCAGCCAGAAGAACTCTGGGATTGTCTTTTGGAGGCTGGCTAGGTCCCAAGAGAGGGATTCTGGGTGTTGAACTGATGCCAGAGCATGAGCTGAAGTAGTTGGTTGGTCATTAGTGCCCACAATGGCCAGTTGGAATATTCACTTGTGGGCTGCTCTCCCTGTTTATATATAAAGTATTTCAGTTTCTAATGTTGTCCAAGTAGCTGCAGTGAGTACTCAAATCTATTGTTCTATGTTTTAATTACACAGAAATCTTGTGATTGACTTCCGGTTTTATTTGCTCAGGGCTAAGTGTTGATCTGTTTAAATATATTTTGACAGAGGCATGAGAAGAATCTTATGTGTCTTTTTAATGACTTATAGATGGACAGAAGATCTGGATTTACAATGGGGAAAATGTGTTAATTTAGCATTAATAGCTTTCCTGTTCTCCTCTTTCTCCTTATTCATTTCCACAATGTCCAGTGATGTTGCATCTGATTCGGACAACAACATCAGACAGATAAACCAAGAGGCAGCCCATAGGCGGTTTCGTTCGTTCCCGGAGACACATTAGTGAGGATTTGGAGCCTGAGCCTATGGAAAGTGGAGATGCATCTGAAGTATGTAACATGAGTCTTGAAATCATTTCATCAGCATTAAGAAACTGTTCTATGGCGTTCTGAGAGTCCCTATAGGGAAGTTAAATCCCTTTAAATGGATGGGTTTTAATTGTAAGTTAATACACACTATTCACGGGAATGTTTTGACATGTTTTTTGAGGTAGCTGCCTGAGCCAAGGAAAAAAACTGAATGAGGTCCTGTTTCTGAAGCTGTGCAGATTCACATTTCTAATTTTCCATAATCTTTTCCTTTTGTCAGCCCTGGGAAACCATTTCAGAGGAAGTGAGTTTAAGTGGTGATTCCTTAAGCCTCTCATTGCCACCACCCCCAGCTTCTCCAGTGTCTCGGACCAGTCCTCTGGAGCTATCTGATGAACTGAACAGAAGACTTCAGGTCACTCCTGATTCCAATGGGGAACAATTCGCTTCTCTGATTGTAAGCAGTGTGTTCACTATATACATTATTGAACAAACCTGATATGGTCTGAATCATCCATCTGTGTAGGTAGTAGTTTAAAAATTAAATTGTGGGAGAATTTAATTTTCTAGGTTGAACAAGAGCAAGAAAGATTAAATATGCATGTATTTTAGAATGTGGAAGTTAAATCCTAGTGAAGAAAATAGAAAGGAGCATAAACCAAAGAGGAATTTAAAGAACAGCTAGACAGACTCAAAAGTAATAGCACGATTTTTTTAAGAACATCAGAAGCAGAAAGCCGGCTAAACAATCAGTGGGGCCAATGGATAATTGAGATGCTAACCAACCACTCAAGGACAATAAGGTCATTGTGGAGAAACTAAATGAATTATTTGCTTTGGTTTTTAGTGCTGAGGATGTGAGGGAGATTCCCAAACCTGAGCCATTTTTTTAGGTGACAACTCTGAGGAACTGTCTCAGATTGAGATGCCATTATAGGAGGCTTTGGAACAAAATGATAAACTAATAAGTCACCAGGACCAGATGGCATTCACCCAAGAGTTTTGAAGGAACTCAAATGTGAAATTTCAGTTAACTATAACCTATTCTTGGAGTCATTGTGGCTATTTCTCTGAGAACATCTACTCCATGTAAGGCAGCAGTCAAAAAAGCAAACAGAATAGAATGTTAAGAATCATTAAGAAAGGGATAGATAATAAGACAGAAAATATTGTATTGACGCTATATAAATCTATGGTATGGCCTCAATTTTGAGTATTGTCTGCAGATGTGGTTGCCTCATCTCAAAAAAAAAAAAAAAGGGCGGGGGGAGGAATTGGAAACAGTTCAAACTAGGCATATGGAATAGTTTCCATATGAGGAGAAATTAATAAAACTGGGATTTTTTTTATCTTAGAAAAGAAGTGACTTAAGTGGAATATGCTTGAGGTCTATAAAATCATGACTGAAGCAGAGAAAGTAGATAAAGTGCTATGTGTGCCACCTTGTAACAAAGAACTAGGGGTCACCAAATGAAATGAAATGAATAGGCAGCAGGTATTCAATGAAAGAAAGCATTTCTTCACACAACACACAGTCAACCTGTGGAATTCTGTCAGAGGATGTTGTGAAGGCCAAGATTATACAGAGTGAAGAAAAAAAAACTAGATAAATTCATGGAGGGCAGGTCCATCAATTGCTATTAGCTAGGATGGGCCGGGATGGTGTCCCTAGCCTCTGTTTGCCAGAAGCTGGGAATGAGTGATAAGGAATGGATTATTTGATTACCTGTATTGTTCATTACCTATGGGATACCTGGCACTAGCCAATGTTGAAAGACAGGATACAGGGCTAGATGGACCTTTGGTCTGATCCTGTATAACCATTCTTATGTATCTTCTAGACAGTTGTAGTATTTTTAAAAACATAGAACACTGGATAGTGCCATGATAATCCAAATTGTAGGCAGTAGACAAAATCCTGTTTCCACTAAAGTTAATGGAAGTTTTGCCATTGACTTTATTGGAGCCAGGATTTCACCTAGTGTCTTTAAAAATAATTCTGGTTTATAGCATATTTTTAATGCCGCCTTTTAATTATTAAAACAGAATATTTTAAAAATCCTCTTTACTTTTTACTGTTCACTTTTTGCAGTTCAGTTAGAAATAGACTTGTCAGTTTTCCTGTCAAGTTCTGGCAAAATATCACAACGTTGAGATGAATTGCACATCACTGTGAACTGTTTATTTTGTTTTTCAGAGTGTGGTGGTTTGGTGTGGGTGTATGTATTAGAATTTTAAAACAAATAGGGAAACACGTTTCTTGATCTTGGGTTTCAGCAAATTTCAACTGAAAAGTTCCTTTGAATTTGATTTTACAGCTTGATGTTAGAATGTCACCACTCAAAGTACTAAAAATAACAAACTATGCTAATGTTACTTGAACAGGCTTATCAAGTTTCTGTTACATGAAAAAGAGCTTCCTCTATTTTGGTTTAATTTTCAGTAATTTCTATTAAAATATTATCCTGGGATGAACATTTAACTGGGATGAACATTTTTTGAAATCCTACTCCTGGAAATTATCTTAACTTTACAGCACTGCTACAGTAATGGTCATCTTACAAATAAAATATTGATTCTGTGTATGTTTGTAATAGAAGAACATAAGAACATAATACATATGAAAACAAATATTTGTAATGTATATAAAAACAAATGCTGTTCTCTTAAACTGGAACTTGGCAAAGCCCTCACAGTTTAAACTGGATCAAATATTTTAAAGGGCTTAAACAAAATGTTTAGCTGTGGGACCAGAACCTCAGAAAACCCCATCTTATTTTGTATAAAGTTCATACAGAGCAAGCCCATAAATGGTTTGGCCCCCTTTATCAATGTAACAAAGAGATGCACAGCTGTTATCCTATGTAACAGTTATTTACAGTGGGTTTATTAATAAACAAAAGTGATTTTATTAAGAGGAGAAAGTAGGATTTACCTGGTAACAAATGATAAAAGATAGATCAAAGTGAAGCTTCAGGGGGTAGCCGAGTAGTCTGTACGGGATATACTTAAACAATAACAAATGGTTTGGTAGCACTTTATAGACTAACAAAACATGTAGCTGACCAGTCATCTGAAGAAGTGGGCTGTGCCCATGAAAGCTCATGTTACCATCCACATGTTTTGTTAGTCTTTAAAGTGCAACCAGACTATTTGTTGTTTTTTTAAGGTCAAAGTGAGTTACTAAACAGAATAGAACAAAACACACCAGCTAAGCTTTATACTCTAAGGGTGCATCTACACAGCAGGGCTTAACTGTAAATAAGCTATGCAAATTGAGCTACGCCAATTGCGTAGCTTACTTTGAAATTGGGAACGTCTACACAGCACTTATTTTGAAATAGAGTACTCTTCCTCCGACTTGCCTTACTCCTCGTATAATGAGGGTTACAGGAGTCATAGTAAGAAGTCTTTCGAGATTATTTCAAATAACTGCCTGCTGTGTAGACGCGGAATGAGTTATTTTGAAATAATTCTAGTTATTTTGAAATAATGTTGCTGTGTAGACATACCCTAAGAAACTTGTTACATGCAATTTCTTACCCTAACAGTTCATCTTTTCTCTGAAGCCTCCCAACTTGGCCCTGATCCTTTCCTCTGTGCACGCTTAGGGTACGTCTATGCAGCAGGGCTAAAGTTGAATTAAGCTGCACAACTTCAGCTATGTCATAGCTTAAGTCGAAATAGCGTGACTCGGTTTTTGACTTGCCTTACTCATCAAATGAGGGTTACCATGAGTAAGAAGTCCTCCAGCTCAACATATTTCAAAATAATGCTGCTATGTAGACATACCCTTAGATGTTTCCAGCAGTCATCTGAGTGGTAAACATCAGTGTCCTGGCATCTGGCAGGCCCTATTGTTTGGTTTCCCACCTTTATATCTCTATTGCCAAAGGCAAGAATCCTTTGTGTTCAGTTAAACTGAACAAATCCTTTGACTCTTCCAGTGGAAAAGTACAGCCTCCAAAGTGGGTTCCAGCATGAGGTGACCTGGCCACACCATCCATAGTCCAAGCTTATAGGAAGAACAAGATTATTCACAGATCATTGTCCCGAATACTGAGATGTTAAGTTCCTTGAGTACAACTAATGGCCCTCAGTTAGCACATTTAGATCAGTAAATGGGTTTATACTTTATATTTCTAACGTCAAATAAAGGAATGATACAGGCACACAAATGGAATATACACATTCCACATATTATTACTTTTAAGTGACATGTTCCATGGAGTATTGTGCATAAAGTGTATTTGAGTTATGTCATTCCTATTCATAAGCATATTTTAATAAAGGGGATGCCACGTTACACTTGTATAATCTGGTAGATTGATGATATCATGGAGGATAAGTAATATGATTGCAAGTGTGGGACTGTTTTGTGTGTCTGATAAAATAAACAATGGTAAATATTTAATCAGTCATAGAAAACTGAATATATTGTTGTATATTGAATATAATAGTACATCTTATTGTAGTTCAGGAGATAAAAAGCCTAAATTGAGAGAAGTTCTAGTTAAGTATTTTACAAAGTTAAGTAGATGTAAATTCTGCTCAGAGTCTGTTTGAATAAATGTCTTATGATGATTTAAATGTCAGCTACAGGCTACTTAAGCAGAGTCTGTAGCCCCAATCGGGAGCACAGGGCCTTTATAGATATGCACTGATTTCATTGGGACTCCATGATGAGGACAGGATACTAGCTAAGGCTGAAAAAATTGTCTAAATCAAGGTACATCAATAATAATTCATCTCCCACATACAATGTATGTAGCAGCAAAATGAGTTTTTCTCTTTAAAAGTCTGATTTTTCACTTGTAATTTTTGCTCTAACAGGTTTGAATCTTTTGAGGAAAGACTGGAGCTTGACACACCCCTTATTAACTAACTTTTTGTTATTTATTCGTATTCCCTTCGCACTTGGGAGTGTCAGTCTGAATCATTCTTCAAACGGGCCAGATAACTGTAGTTTAGCTATTCCATTTTTCATATATTGTTTGCCAGTTGTCCTCTGCATAGAATGTCTGAGAGATGAATTGTGCAAATAAACAGTCTAAAAATACCCAAGATCTATTTCTATAAAGAACCTGCAGTTTCATTCAGATGGTATCGAAAAGCAGTTCAGTAAGCAGCTGACATACAAAGAGTGCTTGTCAGCTAAATTAGTAGGCTTGCAACAGTTCTAGCTGGTGCTAGAAAGAGAGAATATGGTTCCAAATGAGTGTTTTGAAACTCAGTGATTTTCTTGCCATCTTATGGGATTCTCGTGAGTAGTAGAAAAATCATTGTCAATAAGCCTACTGCCTTGAATCTATAGTCCAGAGGCTAGCATGTGAAGCTAGTACATTATCTGATATTAGAAAGCTAGTGTTTTTTTAACACTGAGTCAGTATTATCCTGAGAACTCACCTTGTCAGCAGGTGTTGAGCCTGCCAGCTGTTGCTGAGACCTGGTTCATCATTGCAAGTGAATCTTTAACCCTATCCTATGCATGAGGAGATTGGAGTGGCTACCTGCAGAGATAGGGGATTAGGCAAAACAATTCTTGAAAAGGAACCTTGGCAGCAGCCAAAGCTGAAGGCTGTCATTTGTGTTTAATTTTGAGTGGTTCGTTTATAAAGCCACTTTCCCTGGCAGTAGCCTGTGTTTTGACATAGAAAGGGAAGGCCACCTGTTCAGGCTTAGATTTCAATATAAAAAATTGAGTGGGACCAACTTTCATATTTTTAAAGGTCTAGCAAGGTGATTCTTTGGGTTCATCAATAAACTAGTACAGTGCTTTTGAAACTGTGGGTGGGGACCCCAGTTTAATGGGGTCGCTAGGACTGGGTTAGGCTTGCCGAGGCCCAGTGTCGAAGCTCGAGGCCCACCATCCGGGGCTTAGCCCTGAGAGTTGCAGCTCAGATTACAGCATCTCTGCCTGCAGTTGAAGGCCTTGGGTTTTTGTTTTGGATCCTCCCACATGGGACAATGGGGCTTGGGCTGGCTCAGGCTTCAGTCTCCCCTCTTGGAGTCATGAAGTGATTTTTGTTGTCAGAAGGGGGTTGTGGTGCAATGAAGTTTGAGGACCCCTGCAATAGTCCTGCCCCTCACAATATCTCCAAAACGACACCTTTTTCAAATAAAAAGGCTATGATACTATGGAACCTTTTGAACCCTCAATCTCACCACAGCACTGTAGCCCAAATCTGGAGGTTGAGGTCTATACATGTACAATGTAATATCTAAGTAAGTTATGTCTACAACTATGTGGTTTCCATATGGTGCAGTTTTTTGTAGTCCTTTTGTAGTCAGGTGCCTGGAGCCAGGAAATACAATTCAGTTGTTTACCACTATTACTTTGTGTCACAGTTAGTATTGACGATGATCACAATTATATCATGAGTAAGGCCCTACTTCAGTGGCAGGATGATTGTCAAATAATTGTGGGCAAGACATGGAAAATCTTGGAAAAGTAATAATGGACCTTTTATTAATTATGGCAATCTGGAAAAAGCTGCAAAAGACCAATTTGTTTTAAAACAAATTGCTAGAACAATATAAAGACTCAATATCATGTTATACTTTCTATTTTTTTAAAATAATTAGACATTATGCTGTAACTGTATTACAGTCATTAATGAGGGGGGGTGACCGGCCAAGTCCTACCCCCATCAGCTTGGATAAATGGGATTCTATTGTACTAATAGGGAAACAAAGGTATGTTGCAAATCTCAAAATGTATGCAAAAGTTTGGATTGTCCAAAATAAACGAAAACAAAAATGCGGTTGAAGTCTAGTATTGAAGAAGCCACAATTTGCGAAGTTTTGCAAAATAAGTAGGGCCTTAATCGTCAGTTTTATGATATTGCATGTTTTTCTTTAAGCGTTAGTTCCCTTTGCAGTAGTGGGAACCAGCGTCTCGCAGTACATGAAGAGATTTAACTGCTACAACTGTCAAAATAGACTTTTTATGAAGACAGTAATCTTCATATTCACCTGGAAAAGCTGGGTAATCCATCTGACAGTCTAATAAACTCAGATTTTATCTAAAAAATATAGGTAAGAGATGAGCAGAGGTTTTCCCCAGCATAAGAACTGGGCATGCTGTATATTGCCTTGTGGAGGTTTCCTTTCATTTGTGGTTCAGAAACCATGTGGGATGGAGGACATCTAAGATCCCAGAAGCTCTCCTGTTCTGACCACCAATAAAAACTTTGTTGTGGTCAGAGTAGGAGAGCATCTGTGATCTTCAATGAGTTCACACTCCGTTCCCTGTCAGTCTTTTACCACTATGATTGTGGCATCTGCTGCTAGGCTGTTTTTTTGATAGGGGAGGACTGGGACATTTACCTGTATGCAAATAAGAGTGTCTCTGTTTCCTCTAAACCCAATAGCAGCTGTATTATATAGAAAAACCTGCTTTTTAAAAGAGAGTGAGCAGTGCCCACAGGCGACTGAAGCACATGCCTGATAGTTATTAAATGTCTCTTTATCATACCATCTGTAATGTTGATTATGTAGTGATTGGTACAATATAAATAGCTATACAGAATGACAGAAGGCTAAGAGTAATATCTGTTCTAATCCTCCTAATGAGTGGAACATCTGTGTTAAATTACTGAGTTACATATTGCTATTAGTTTCTCTTCCATTACACTATGTCTGCGCAACAGTGGAAGATGTGACTTGAAACCAGGATAGACATACCCATACATGCTTGTTCTAGCTATTACACTGAGTATAACAGTAAAAAGGCATTGGCACAGGCTTCAATATGTGCTGAACAAGCTCACCGAGTACCCTGGTTATATACTCTCTTTGCTAGTCCTCACTGAAGTCCTTGTCACCATGTCTTCACTGCTGTTTTAGTGTGCTAGCTAGATTAAAGCGAGCACAGAGATATCTATTCAGGTGGCAAATGATCACTTCTATTGCAGTGTGGATACAGTCAGTCTGTATACAGTGACACATGCAGGTGCTCTTATTATTGCTGGCTTTTGAAAGTAGGATTGATTCTGGGAAGTATGTTTGATGTTGCATTCATCCTGCCAACCCATAACCAGGGCATTGGGTTCCAGCAAAGACCCACCATACATAGCAGTATATGTTCTGGAAATAGAGCTTTCATCCCTCATTGCAGCGGTAATGTGGTCATTGGACTCACTTAGTCACTCCTGCGTGCAGCAATTGGTTGGAACAGGGAGTCTTGTGTATGGAGTCTTCACATGGAGTGAATTTCATCCTGTAGGTTAGTCAGGGGCTGCACTGGGATCCCCAGAGAGTCAAGCAGAGGTTTCATATTTTTTTTTTTTTTTTTTTTTTTTTTTGTACTGCCCAGTCCCATTCCCTGAGCTCTCAGCTGAAGCGGCGTAGAAACAGATGGTCAGAAGCACCATGGGACTTTGACTTAGCATTTCATTTGGGGTCAGTTTTCCCACCTTGCTGCCAGTTACAAGACTGCTTAATCTGCTGTTTATTTTCCCAGAGAAGTTGCAGAGTAGCTAGCTGTCTTCCCTCAAATTTTATCCATAAGACAACCATAACTTTGTCTGTTAAATAACAGGACAAGATGTGTGGACAGTTTCTTTCTGTTCCCAGCCAGTTCAAAACAAGCCCAGGGTGAAATGCTGAGAATTTAAGAACATTTTGATTGTGACACAAGGTTTTATAGAAATATAAAAGAGATAGTGATTACAGGGTGGCAAGCATGGTTTATTTTGAACTGTGAGAACAATGTTGAAAAACAGAAATGAATTTGATAAAATGAAAATTCATGTGTTTAATGCAATTCAATTTAGGAGGTTTCTCCTTTCTTTTAGCAAAGAGATCCTTCTTCAAGATTGAGATCTTGCAGTGTAACAGATGCGGTTGCTGATCAGTCTCACTTATCACTGGTAAACCAAAGTTAATTTTTATTTCTTCTATATTTGATTTTATATATACTGTGGTTCTGAATGGCACCTTTTTCTGTTGCAATGGCTTCCAAACATTTATATATAAGTGGTATGAATATGACTACCACTCAGTAACTGATTCCAAAGTAAGGTTGTTTCATTGGCCAATCCAGTAATGAGGTTATACTTGTCTTACAAAAAATTTAGTTAAGATGATTGAAGAGAGTGGATTAAATGGTGGGCCACTCCTGAAATTGATCGAATTTTTGCTATGTACTTTACTCGGAGGTATGATTACAATTATGCAAAATTGGTGACATTTTCATTTAATTTGAGAGATGGGAGGATTTTTTGGAGAAAGGAAGAAATGGGGAGGAGTGTTAGAGTAAAGCTAAGAAATTAACTAAATCCGTTTAGACCGGAAAAGGCTTCATATCCCAACATATTTCTTAAATAGGAAAAGTATATTTGAGTTCTCTTTTTTGCTCCATAATTAGAATCCTGCTAATTCGTGGATATCATCACTAATTTTTTTGCAATTTTGAATACCAATTTTGTATCCAGAACTCTGCAGATTTGCAGATATCCATGAATCATATTTGGAAATGCAGATACTAATTTTGTATCTGAACAGGGCTCTATCCATAGATATGTAGCTCTTTACTGCTAATGTCCAGTAAGCTCTATATTGTTTTCCAGAGAATTGGGCAAAGTGGTAATGACACAGATAAATTTACTTAAAATAAAATTCTATCAGATCAGCATTTGACTGTAGCTGGCCAGAATATTTAATAATGGATGACATTTCAACAAAACATTAACATTTCCTGTAGAAGTTTCTGCAGATATCTTTCCCTATTTTTTGTCAGAACTGTAAATATGGGCATATGAATGAAAAGAATCTTTAGACTTTCCCTTTCAGTAAATTACAAAATATGAATAAATATAGTGCTTATGTTGTCATCTTTTTTTATTGTTAAATTGATATGATTGAACCATTGAATTTGAAATGACTACTTTTTAAATAGAAACTTCTAGTTATATTAAACATTTGACAATTTTTTCCTGTTAGTATTGGTTAATTCAACATAAAGCTGGAGATTATGTAATGATTCTAAATATGACATTATGATAGTGATTTTTCAATAATAGATGTTTCTGTAAGTATTTAATTAAATGTATGTAAAGTACTACCCAGTTATTTATTTACCAGCCTGCACTAAAAATATTATGGCTCACACAAAAATGTACTTAAGCTGTCTCTTTTCTCTCTACTCTCAGTGATTGGCTTCTGCTGGAATCTGCACCAGCAAGCTTCTGCTTTTTCCAGTATTTTTTATTCACTTGTGTTTGTGGGTTGTTCTAGCTGATGTACAAAGTTAGGCTTTGTTATGGCTCTTCCTTTAATTTTGTTTTAACATGTTTACTAAATGAAGTTAGGTGCTCAGAACAGCAGTATAAAAATAAGCATAACTTTAAAACTGGGACATACTTGATCTAAATAATCATCAACCTCTTCTGGATTAACAATCATTTTTCTTCTAGCAACTAAATCCTTACTTTATTTCTAAATAAGCTGTCTGTCCTGGAACATACTGCTCCTTACTGAAAGCTTGGAACACCAATTTCTTTTTTATCATTATTATTCTGACTTTCACAGAACTGCACACTCACTGCTGGCCAGAAAATTGCCTCTTCATTTCTAAACGTCTGTGCTCTCTATGCTTGTAGAGCTGAAGATGTAAAATTATTTTTATTTGGAAAAAGTAATTTTTTAAAAGACCTTACATTATAGTAAAGGTTCTGTCATTATCATAGCACTAGAGTCCTGCATCACGATCATTAGGCTAGTGCCTCAGTCTTTGAATTTATAAATGATGTGTTCTTCTGGGTTATCAGTGAATGATGGCTTCATTTTTCTTGCTGCTATCTTTTATTTAGCATTACTTGAGTCTAACTGATCTCCATTGAAAAGTGTCAGAAAGGCTATGGTTCCTTATTCCTGAGGATGTGAGCGTAAGCTATTACTTTCATCACTAAACATACTTATCTGTAACATTAATTATCATTTAACAGCAGAGTGGTCCATCTAGGAGAGCTCGTTCTTCAACTGTCACAGGTGGTGAAGAACCAACGGTAATAATACTCTTTATCAAGCACTTTCTGTAAATGAAATCTGGGTTGGGTTGAGCATCTTTGACGCTGGATATTTTTCATATAGCAGCAGTATACTGGTTTAAAGTTTTTTGAAATCATAGCTAAGTTTTAACATTTGTTTTTCAGTTTTTAGCTTAAAATCCTTTTGAAGTCGTGTGAAATCACAGTAATATTGGCATATTATAAAAAATACAGATATCATGCAATTGATTTTAAGAGAACGATACTCTTGGTAAATAGCATTAACTCTTACTCAGAAATTGAAAGATATAGCACTTCATTTTTAAATACAAATAAACCCTTTAAAATGTAACTTTTACCATTTGCTTTGACTTAACACTAGACTAAGTCAGTTGTATTCTTAGCCTTGATCCAGCTTCGGGAACAATACAGACAGAGGTTGTACCCACATAGTTCTCAGTATAGTTGATGGTCCTTGTTGTGTACTAAGTTTAACTTTCCAGTTGTTATTCGCTAACCCATTCCTGGCTATGTGACTGTGATAGTGCAAGAAAAAAATTTAAAGTGTCTAAATTGGAAGTTTAATACCCTGAAGCCATTTTTCGTGCTGCACTATAGTTTTTAAAGCTATCCCATACACTGACAATAGGATTAAATATGAGCCTAACACAAGTGGATTGTCTGATAATATATAAACATTCATCTTTTGTATATCTATATATCTGTGCCTGCAAAACCCAGTTATATATATTTTTATTTGTGTTGTAGAAGCAGCATGAGACTCTAATTCAGGGATCAAGGCATATGTTCTTTATTGAACAAAAATATGCAGTGTTTATTAAGGAAACATACCTTGGACCTTGAATTAAGTGTCAATACCATTCACAAACATACAAATATTTTGATTAATAGCCATGTAGAACAGGTAAAATGTACTGCATGGATCTCTAATATAATGCCAATCTTTTATTGGCCTATAGTTCTATTAATTACACACACGTGTTATATACATTTTATATTTGTCTACTAAAAACTTAATTCAGAGTAGAGATACTCTATGAAAGCCTGGTCAGTATGCTTCTGTGTACCAAAATAGGCATATAGCATTGATGTGATGGCTAAATATATTTCTGCATATTACAAGAAAAATCTTGCTGGTGTGTTTTAAACATAGTGATTTTGTATTTACTATACCACAGTTAGTCCTTCAGTGGTTAGATAACACACAGAAAGTAATGCACAATATGTCAGTACACAGTGTAATGATACTTCATCTGTCTATTGTATGCAGGGAGCACCTTATTTTTCACTTAAGACAATTGCAGAATATGAGCAATATTTGATACTTAATTATATAAAGTGGGTGCTGCTTTGAATATGTGTTGATATATTTGTGTGTGTGTGTGTGTAAATACACAATGTTTTTTAATTTGATCATTTCTAAGAGCTTTATTGAAAACCTCAGACGAACCTGAATATTCTCCCTTGACATGTTACTGTAAAACTAGGCTGGACAAATCACTAGTTGTCATAGATGGTAGGAGGATGAACCAGATAACTTGAATAAATGTCTCTCATCCTTGATTTATTTTATGGAAGGAAACCAGTAAGAAAATAGTTTACATCTGAGAATGCATGGTTAAAGAGAACTGAAAGATCTAATTTAATGTGTTTTAAATGGATTGCTTCTGAGTCTCTGTGTTGGTTTGCAAAGCTCAGTTCATATGACAAAGGAATGCTGCCAATAATTGGATTCAGTTTATAAGGAGTTAGTAGACAATAAAAAGGAAGCGACACATTACCATGTATGATCTTCAGTGTTTCCACCTCCAGTGACCCTTTCCTTTGTGACTGTGTCCTCATAGCTCCCTGTAAAATCAAAGCAGCTATTGGCAATAGACACCAATTGACTTAGAACAGTTTTTGATTTGGGGCTGAATCCAAGGTGATTAAAATAAAGTGATTTAAAAACTTCTTGAAAGCCTTTGAGCTAGCCACTTAAAAAAAAAATGTATACTGTTGAGAATATCTGTAGTTTCTCTCTGCAGTGAATGCTTGTATTTCTGTACAGTATCTGCAACCCTAGAACACATTATCTCTTTACCTGTTGGCTGAGATTCATGTGGCTTAAAACACTTTTTTTTCTGACAAGCTAATCACTGATTAAAACACCCAAATCATGGCCATTTAGGAAGTGACTGAATCAAAGTTTCAAGCTGCCTCAGCCAAAATTGTTTTAACGAATTCGTCTTCTCCTCCCCTTCTGTTTCCTGGTTTCCTTCCTTTTCTTTAACAGATGGTCAGATAGATGGTAAAACAGATGCAGGAGGAGATCTAATAAACCTTGAATCTCAAAAGTTATCTGTGTGCAACAGAGACGCTATACATGTTGGAACTCCCTGGTCCGGCACCCTTGAGACTGAACAGGTCCCACATGAGGGGTTTTGCTGGATCACGGGAGGTCATTTCTGGCCCCCCTGCCACCAACAATCCCAGTCCAGATGCCATATCCCCAATACTGCCTGCCCAACTGCCCTACCAGCCTCGCGTGCTGGGCTCCTGGTCCCACTGCAACAGCCCACTGGCACTCTAGCCGCCCTGCCCCCAGCCCAGCCAGTGTGCAAGGCTACCAACTGCCAGTCCCCCGCAGCCAGCCCTGGCTCCCAGCCCCTCAGGGCTCCTGCCTCCAGCCCTCCACCAGGACTCTCTGGTTGAGGAACATCTGTGGTTCTGTGAGAGTCCCGGTTTAGAGAGGTTCTATCTGTAACCCTGCTATACATTGTCATTTGCTTTTTCAATCTCTGGCACAATACTTTTCCACAGTCTTCAACTTGCTTTACGATATCTATTTTATAACAGGATGAATGTGCAACACAAAATGCTGTTTATAAGGCTACATAAAAGATAAGTCGTTTGATTGCATTTTAATTACCAGGGCTCGCCAAGCGGCGGTGAGCCCTGCTCGCCAGCCGCGTGGTTCAGCACGCTGCGCATGCGCTGACCGTGCTGCGCGGCTGTGCCAGCTCGTAATCTATTCGCCATGGGTGAGTAGATTACACTAATTGTCGAGCCCTGGTAATTACGGTGAAACAGGCCTGAGAGGTGTCATGTTACTGAACACACAGGTATCTCTCTAGCAAAAAACAAAATTTTATTGAAGTCTCTCGTCTGCATGCAAGATTCTGTCAGTAATACCAGAAAAAAACAAGTGGGAAACTTCAAATGTGTTAGATTTCAAAGTGGTGATGAACAGCATGATTGAAGCAGGGGAATAGCAGTGATTATGAAATTAAATGTAATCTGCCATGTATCATACAGTTGACCAATTGCCTCCTTCCATCCTTTGTAAGTATAAATGGTTTAAATTGTTTCTAGGGTTTTAGCCACATTATTGTTGTGAATGAGTTTCATACCTACTAATGGGGTTTTTTTTCTCTTTAAATTGAACATGAATACCATAGTGTTGTAGATCAGAATCCAGAAGTGTATTTTATATAAGACACATAAATTTCCATCATTTAAGCAATTACCATTTCTCCATGTTTTTTCTAACAGTGAAGCCTCATGGTGTTTGGTGCAGTAAGCAGCTTCCATGTAGGGATGTAATAGTGTAGTCGATTAATTGATAAGCAAAAGCTTATTGGTTAATTCTGTAGACTACGTGCAACCCGCTCCCCCACTTTACCAGTGATTTTTTTAGCAGGCTGACCAGCAGCCCAATTCAGTCCTGGCTTGCACTGGGTCTGAGACCTACCCCCATTGTGTTTCTGCATTTAAAGCATATTAGGAGCCAGGTGGGCAGACAGCTCAGCTTGTGCTGGGTCTGGGAGCTCAGACCCACCCCCTGGACAGGGGCTGCTGCCACCCTGCACTGCTGCCTCTATCATAGGCAGCAGCATGGAGCAACTGGCAGCCAGTCTGTGAGGCGAGCTGGTTGTTAAACTGGCACCCCATGCTGCTGCCTCTGATACAGAGGCAGCAGCGCGGAGTGACAGCAGGCTCCTTGGCAGCACACTGGCTGCCGCCCCAGCCCCAGGGACTATAATTGTCGAGTAACCAATAAGAATTCATGGGGTTAATCCACTATTCAATTAACCATTATTTAACATCCCTACTTCCATGATAAACCCTGTTGATGCCTATTTGTTACGGTGTTCCAGTTGTCACATGTGCCATTTTACTTTTGAAATATTGCTTACGGATTCAATTTTATATGGAAAAGTGCAGATTTTAAAAATGCCATAACAGATAGTCCTATTCTATAAATTCACAAAAAAACCAACAAATGGTCTGGTAGCACTTTATAGACTAGCAAAACATGTAGATGGTATCATGAGCTTTCGTGGGCACCATCTACATGTTCTGTTAGTCTATAAAGTGCTACCAGACCATTTGTTGTTTTTTTCTGTAACAGACTAACTTGGCTACACCCAATAAATTCACAGTTATACAAAAGCATTTCCACAAGAAAAAGGAAAATGAAATGTCTCATCAAGGTATACAATGCAAAATATACTTTGTAAGATTCACATACAGATAACCAGGACTGAATTAGAGCAGAAAGGATAAGGTACACATTTTCTAACTTTCCAAAAATGTGTTACATGTGAGCTTCTGAATGTTCCTCAGTTTTAACTGAAGGGAAACAATTCACCAGTGTTATAGGATAAGAATAATACTTTATGATGGTGGTGAATTTTTCAACTAAGCCCAACAAGCAGCAGTTTATGTTAACATGTTTGCCCCCTGTCAAAGATTATTTTGCTCTTCTTCAGTGAGGGTGGTAGTCTTTTGTCTGACTTAGTCTTTCCAAAAATAGAAGTCTACCTAAAAAGAATTAGGATCCACTCAGTCCTAAAATGTTCGTTAAATTTCTGGCTAATTTCTTCCAGAAACATCATTGTCTTTTATTTATAGATCTGTCTTGAGACAGTCTTAAAAGAATGCTTTTGGGCTGCTCATCGTGTTACAGGAGTGTCCAGTACCTTGCAAAATTGAGCCTCATTTGACCTCCTTGCATTTAAAATTTGTTATACCCACAGACAACTTGTGGCCCCTAATAATTGGGCAGGGGGTGGGGTACAGTGTGAAGGCGGGTACATGTATCAATCCCACATGTCGCCTCAGGAATTTTCAGCCACACATTCTTGGGCCAGGGCAGACAATCCCACCAGCTCCTGGGGGGGTGGTCTAGGGTCACAAAGGCAGAAGCATAAGCCTCTGAGCCCGCCTGGGGCCAGACCAGGCACAGGGTGACTCTCAGCACCAGTGTCTCAGCAGGAGAGGCATGGGTAATGCTCCTACCTACAACTGAGCAGAATGTAAAAAATGTACAAAATGTTCCATCTGCAATGTGACTTGTTTGCTGGGTAATTGCCTTAATGTTTGGCTCAATTGCACAGTGTGAATGAGCATTAGAGGAATCTCTCCTCTAGAGCAGTGGTTCCCAACCTTTTTTTTATACCACGGACCGGCAAACCCATTCACAAACTCTTGGTGGACCGGCAATATTTTATTTACATATTCATTATGCAAATAACAAATATGCAAGTATGCGGATAAAATGTTACTGGTTTGCCAAAATATATACCCCAGCTCCCAGAGCCGCCACACAACAGCCAGCTTTGGCTCCAGCAGCTGCCATGTGGCGGGCAGCTGCTGCAGCTGAAGCCAGCTGCTGTGCAGCGGCTCTGGGGACCAGAGTGTGCCCCAGTCTCCAGAGTCAGTGCAACCCGCTAGCTTCAGCTCTGGCAGCGGCTGTGACCCGACAGCCAGCGGTTTGTGGCCCGGCACCAGTCCACGGACTGGCAGTTGGGAGCCGCTGCTCTAGAGTAAAGGGTGACTTAGAGCATGCATGGGCTTCTCAGCCTACTTCAATTATATCCAGCAACTGCAGGCTTCAGACAGTGGCAAGACTTTACAATCCCTTTCTTCTGTTCCTGCTTTAGTTTTTTATATATATTTTTTTTAATATGGCTACTTTTAGAAACAGGCATGTCTCATTATCTTCTCTCTTCCCAACAGCCTTAAAGGAGTTCTTCAATTTTCTCTTGCATGCAGCACAGTGTAAAAACAGGCACAACAGCTACGTGTAACTCGGACATGGGCTTAGTGTCTCTCTGTGACTCAGCTGTCAGCCCCATTTCTTCCAAATTTAGATGCTGGCACTTGTTATAACATCAATTCAAGCAGTTGCACTGTTACACTCAATGTGAAATTCACAGGCTATGAACAGAATAAGTTTGTTTAAATATGGGCCTGCTCCCTGCCCACTTATCTGTTATGGGAACACAGCAAAGGCAGTCGAGCACTGCTGGCATCTTAACATCTATATTTCTACTTTGATTTCTGGGAGGGAAAGTAATTTGTCCTTTCATATCTGTAAAAGAATGCCACATCTATTGTTGCAGTCCACCCAAGGAAAAGGCATTATGAAAAGTAGATTAGTGTAACAAGGGGCCTTTGTATACTTTCTTATGTCTAGAAAGCTGCCTGCTTCTAAGGGGATTAGTGGTTCTGATGATACAATAAAGCATTACACAAAAACTGACAAGACAATTAAGTTCAGGCACTTGCTTTCTCTTGGCAGGTCTTTGGTTTGGCATTTGGTTACATCATTCTCCTGCCAATCAAAACTTTGTCATAAGGAAGAAGAGACTCCTGAGTTTTCGATTTTCAATTATCTAGGCTTATTAAAAGGCTGCCACTGGATCCCTGCAAGTTCCTCGAGTGCATCACCATGTACCATTAGATTAATTAGAGGCCAATAACTTGTCCTACAACATGTGAAAGTTCTTTTCAGCGGAAAAGTGTCCTGAAAATAGTTAACCCATTTGTCTGGCTCTGCAGGTTAGCTCTCGAGACTGGTCCTTTTGGCATCATCATTATCAGTATGTTGACACATTTTACATCCATGTCCTCCTTTTCCACTGCTTACTAATATGCTCCATATACTATTGGAGTTGGGGAAAGGCAGTGGTCACAGGAGTACAGGATCATGTCTCTATCTTCATGGGGGACACTGTGTCTCAGAAAATTTAAGCAAGACTTCCAGCTCCAAATCTATTTGCCGACGCCTTAGCACTTACAAACTATTGCCTGAACAATAACTAATTAATCTTTACTAAACCCTCCGAGGTAGGTTATTTATTCACTCCATTTTACAGGCGTGGAAACCAAGAGAGGTGGTGATGGACCAAAGCCTGCTTACCTGTCCATGGGAGAACCCAAGTGAGAACTTAGACGTTCTTAAGTTTTCCACCTGTGTTCTTTCCTCTAGGCTCTCTGTGGCCTCTGTTCCTGTGACTCATGTATATCAACTTCAGGGAATAAATACTATCTCTAGTAAGAGAGAAACATTGTTATTCCCATGAAAGCAATTCTTATAATGTTTGTAGCACAACATGGAAGCTGAGATGTTTTCTGACAGTGCCTGTAGCTATGGAAATGTGAGCCAGAAGACTTGCACCTGGAAGGAAGAAGGGTGATGAGCCAGATATGAGAGAGAGCCCGTGTTAGAGAATTGAAGACCTGTATTTCCAAATGTTCTACTGTGTTTGATTATAAGAATGGTTATAAGTAGACTTCTTCTGAAGATATTTTTTTCAAACGACCACAGATTAATCATACACTATTTTTTGCATAAACAGCCATCAGTGGCCTATGTACATACTACACCAGGCTTACCTTCCGGTTGGGAAGAAAGGAAAGATGCTAAGGGACGTACCTATTATGTCAATCATAACAATCGAACCACAACTTGGACTCGGCCCATTATGCAGGTATGGAGTTTGTTGTTGAGATTAAACAATACAGTAGAATGCTTAGAGAATGTGTTGGGTCTAGCTTCATTTGGGTAAGTCTACACTGCAGGCTAAAGTTGAATTAAGAGATGCAGCTTCACTATGTTAATTGCATAGCTGAAGTCAAAGTAGCTTAACTTGGCTTTAGGCACTGTCTACTTTGCAGGAAGTCGAAGGAAGAACACTCTTCTTTGACTTTTCTTGCTCCTCATGAAATGAGGGTTATAGAAGTCGGAGTAAGAATCATAGAATCCTAGAACTGGAAGGGACTTCAGAGGTCATTGAGTCCAGTCCACTCTCTGATAGATGTCTATCCAACCAACTCTTAAATATCTCTAGAGATGGAGATTCCTGGGCAATTTATTCCAGTGTTTAACCACTCTGTTAGGAAGTTTTTCCTAATGTCCAACCTAAACCTCCCTTGCTGCAATTTAAGCCCATTGCTGCTTGTCCTATCATCAAAGGCCAAGGAAAACAATTTTTCTCCCTTCTCTTTTTGAAATTATTTCAAAGTAACAGGCTTGCTGAGTAGTTGCACACTGTTATTTCAAAATAACGTGAGTTATTTCTAAATAATGCTGCAGTGTAGATGTGCTCTTTGAGATTAAACAGTACCACAGAATGCTTAGACTACGCTGGGTCTCACTCCATCTGAAAGACTGTTTTAAGGTTCTTAAACAGAAGCCCTCCATGCAATGCCATGGCAATTTAGAATAAAATTATTACATTTGACCATGAAGATTTACAGCGATTAAGATTATTTTTTTGCTAAATATCCATCAGTCCCAGAATAAAGATATAATTGGAGTTTATAACCACAGTGGTGAGAAATGATGTTATTTCAAGCATGGATCATTTTTAAATCCATTGAACATACTCTTTTTGAAATAATGTATTTAAAGCTAATTTGGGACAGGATTAACAGAATACTGATGACTTTTTATTTAAACAGCCTAGCTGCAGATAATCATGATCCTGAAACTTAGCTAACTTGTTTTTGCCCCTGAACTAGCTTGCAGAAGATGGTGCAGTTGGGTCAGCAGCAAACAGTAACAACCATCTAAGCGAGCCTCAGATAAGACGGCCTCGTAGCCTCAGCTCACCCACAGTAACTTTATCTGCTCCACTTGAGGTGAGAAGACCTGTCTCATCTAACAAAGCTCACTTCTGTACTGACTTTTCATTCTTTCTGTTGTCTTTATGACCTTTTATTTTCATTCCAATTTCGCAGCTATCCCATTCTTCTCACCTTTGCCGACTCGTGATGATATTTTCTTCTGAATTTTTTTTGGGTGGGTCTTTATTTTGTACAGTAACGTTCTCTAATTCTTCTTACTGAAGTTTCACACTCGTTGCTTGGTATGGGAAATATTCTCTCTATATAGGTATCTTTGCTATATTTAAATAGTGAAATAGTTTTTCATTTGTGCATATCCTGTAATACATACATTACTGTGAATTCTTATTTCAAAAGCATCAAATTAGAAATATGCTCAAAAGCTGAAACATTTATTTTGAAATACAAGTGCAATAAACTGTAAATAAAGGTTGTGTGGCTTGAGTTTGGAAAGGCATTGTTGAAGTAAGGATATCTCAAAGCTTTTGATTTTATATTTCATTCTTTTCAGCAGGGTATTTTTATTTCCCTTTAGTGCTTTTGAAGATATTGCCTTGATTTATTAACAGACTTAGCTGCCATCTTGCTTCGTTAGAAAAAGGTTTTTTAATGGGTTTTTTTTGGACTATGATAAAGTTTAGTCAACTTCCTTTACTTGTAAAAGTCTATGTGCCCAAAATTTAGCTTCTGTATCCATACTAAAACAACTAAAGATTAATTTTTCAAAGGTCTGAAATGCCCATTTACTTCAGTGGGATTCATTCTCAGTACAGTACTTAGCACTTCCCCCAAAAAAGGCCATACATATTTAGGTGCTTATATATTCATTTAGGATTACAATTTGTGGCAATCAGATTTTTAAATTTGTCAATGAATTATACTGTAAATATTCCTTTATAATAATAATTTGCAGTATGCTATCCTTGGGCATTGCTGTTCTTGCCAGAGAACTTCTGGATAATAAATTGCAGTGCACTAATATGTCAGATTAGTAAATAAGGCACTTGTCATGCAAAGTGATGCACCTGCATGAATGTGATGCACCTGCATGAATCCTGGAATGGAATTCCACTGGATGCAGAGCACGTGACTCTCATTGTAGAAGTGTGATCTGAAATATTCAAGAATATGTTGCCCACTACCTGTGGTTACAAACTGGGACTTTTCAGTTTAGAAATGAGGACACCGAGGGGGGATATGATAGAGGTATATAAAATCATGAGTGGTGTGGAGAGGGTGACTAAAGAAAAGTTATTTATTAGTTCCCATAATAGAAGAACTAGAGGACACCAAATGAAATTAACGGGTAGCAGATTTAAAACTAATAAAAGAAAGTTCTTCTTCACACAGCACATAATCAACCTGTGGAACTCCTTGCCAGAGGAGGCTGTGAAGGCTAGGACTATAACAGAGTTTAAAGAGAAGCTAGATAATTTCATGGAGGTTAGGTCCACAAAAGGCTATTAGCCAGGGGATAGAAATGGTGTCGCTGGCCTCTGTTTGTCAGAGGCTGGAGATGGATAGAACGAGACAAATCGCTTGATCATTGTCTTCGGTCCACCCCCTCTGGGGCACCTGGTACTGGCCACTGTCGGCAGACAGGCTACTGGGCTAGATGGACCTTTGGTCTGACCCAGTACGGCCATTCTTATGTTCTTATGTATGAAGCGTTTGAACATATCTTTATTTTAGAAACTTGCTTAATGCCTGTTGTAAACACTTGGTCGGTGATATCAGTTCCTAATTGATGAAAAAATGTACTTGAGGTATCTTACACTGTCTTATATTCATCTATACCTTTTTGCTTTAAAGTGTTTGTCAGATGTGGTATTATGTAAATAGCAAAGAAGTGCCTGTACTTTTTATATAAAATTAATTTTTGGTATGTACAAAGACAGTAGAAAAAGGCTTCAGATCCTAGCTACAGTGGCCATATTTCTGTGAGTTGAAAGTGATAATACTCCATGATCTTCACAATGAAAGCACATGCAACAAGGAGCAGCCAATTTTAAAATAATGTTGTGATTGAGATAGTGTTATATCCCTTGTTCATGTAAGTTGTAGCCGCATTGAAAATGAGTTGAGCTCATGATGCCAAGTGTCACTCAGAATATAATACGAGTGACATTTGTGGAATCTTAATGTTGCTCCTTTTCCACAGGGTATGAAGGACTCTCCTGTGCGCAGAGCCGTGAAGGACACCCTTTCCAACCCACAGTCTCCACAACCATCACCTTATAATTCTCCTAAGCCCCAGCACAAAGTGGCACAGAGCTTCTTGCCACCTGGTTGGGAGATGAGAATAGCACCAAATGGCAGGCCTTTCTTCATTGATCACAATACTAAGACTACCACATGGGTAAGATTAATTCTAGCTTATCAAATTTTAAATCTATTGGTATTTTCTGGATATTTTTACCTTGTTGTTTTTGTTTTACTTCCTGTATACCCTCCAGATGAGCTGAAAGACTCTCTGGGCCCCTAGGCAAGGGTGGGAGACTGCTGGACCCATGCTGCCAAAAGGGGTGGGGCCTCAGGCAGAAGAGGTGGGGCCAGGCTGCTGGCCCTCAGTGCTGCCTGGACTGCATCATCCCTCCCCTCCCAGCACTGTCTGGAGCACTCCATCCAAAGCTCTCACAGTGATTTAAAGGGCCTCAGTTTCTGGCAGCAGGGCCCCTTTAAATTTCTGGCCCCTGGAGCAGCTGTCCCATTCACTTTCTCATACACATGCGCACACACCCCCTGACAGTGAGCCTGATACCCTCCTTGCTGCTGTTTTTATGTACTTGTTATGTCTTGTCTTTAATTAAATTGTAAGTTCATCATGCAAGGACCCTTTCTGCTTGAGAGTTTGTATAGCACTTAGCACAATTGCGCCATAAATCTGATTGAGGCCCATGGGTGCTACTGTTACACAAATTTTGGAGTTGCATAATCACAAGCTAACATCCTCAAGTGGCTGTGGTAGTAGTTATCCTGCCATTCCACATAAAAACAAAGGAGTCTTTTGTCAGCAAACTTACCCTTAGTTAGTGTATTTACACACATTTTTCTAGTGCATCTTGCCTTTTATAGACCATATACTGTATATTTAATATAATAGTGAACATGATTATAATTTTTAACAATTTTATAGGGCTGTCAATCCTAGTTAACTCATGTGATTAACTCAAAAAATTAATCACAATTAAATAAATTGTCATTAACACTGTTAAACAATAGAATACCAATTGAAATGTATTACATATTTTTGGAATTATTTTTGTTTTCAAATATATTGATTTCTATTACATCACAGAATACAAAGTGTACAATGTACATTTTTGATTACACATATTTACACTGTAAAAAGATAAACAAAAGTAATTTTTCAATTCAACTTATACAAATACTGTAGTGCAGTCTCTTATCGTGAAAGTGTAACTTACAATGGAGCCTACAAGTCTTCCAGAATCGTGGTTGAAGTATGAAGGTACATATAAATATGCACATTTGACACATACCATAGTGCCATACAAAAGCCTGTTCTCACTTTCAGGTGACATTATCAACAAGAAGCAGGCAGCATTATCTCCTGCAGATCGTAACCAAACTTGTTTGTCTGAGTGATTGATTGGCTGAACAAAAAGTAGGACTGACTGGACTTGTAGGTTCTAAAGTTTTATATTGTATTATTTTGGAATGCAGGGGGGAGGGGATTGTATATAATTCTAGATTTATAAGTTCAACTTTCATTATCAAGAGATGGCACTATAGACTTGTAGGAAATACTATCTTTTAATTTTTTATGGTACAAGTATTTGTAATAAAAAATAAAGTGAGCACTATATACTTGGTATTCTGTATTGTAATTGAAATCAATATACTTGAGAACTTTAGAAACCATGCAACATATTTTAAATAAATGGTATTCTATTATTGCTTAACAGTGCAATTAATTGTGATTTAATTTTTTTACTTGTTTGACAGCCCTTTAAATTTTGAAATCCTGAACAAGATTTAGGATACCTCAAAGTTTGAATCTAGAGGTTTTATTAAGTTTGGATTTCGAAGACACAGTCTTCATAAGTGTTTTGGAACCACTGTTAGTTTTGAGGCTGACACTCATAATTTTAATACATTTCATTTTTCCTTTCACTGGTCTGCATTAAAATTATCATAATAAATTGTTGTTTAGGCATCTTGATATGCAATGTTATCTGCCTTGCTTCAGTACACTGCATTTTTCTTCCATTTTTTGTGTACTATTTTAAAAAGGAAAAACGAAAAGCTGAATTTTTTTTAAGTTAATGAAGAATTAAGAGACTCAGCTGTCCGTGTTTTTTGCTTTTTGTATAAGAATAATGCTCTTGGCAATTGCTTAATTTATTTAGTTGTGTCTACATTCTTGAAGCTATGCATGATATATTCTGTGCGCTGCAGAATCTAAGCATTCTTAAGGACAGGGTATCAGCCTGGAATTTTTATTTTTATTTTCCTTGCCTAATTCTATAGGTTGGATTCTTGATCTTACTTGGGTGTAGTTTTTTGTGGTTTGTTGTGCATTTTTTTTTCTCACATGTGTGGGTTTTTTGTTGGGTTTTTTTGTTTGTTTGTTTTTTAACCCAAAGATAACTGAGAGTCATGGATTGGGAGCTAACCAGATCCCTTGTAGCCATGTTTTGTAGGCTGACACTAGTTGCTGATAGAACACATCATTATTACTTTCTACTCTAGAAGCTCATTGTATTATCCAGTCACCAGTGCTCACTAATCATTCCAATTCATGTGGGGAATAAATTTTTATGTGCCCTAAGGCATATGCAAATGTGAACTGCCAGTAGAAACAAAATTCTACCTCTGCTAATCAGTTAGATGGCATTTGAATTTCAATCTCTCTTGAGCAGCCTCACAAGTGAACAGCTTACAGGGAACACTGCCAGTCACCCATTTTTTTTTAGAGTTATTGTTTCAAAATACTTACTCTTCAGTGTCTACTTAATTTTTATACTTAGATCTTGACCATAAAAATGTATTTGACTCATAGTTGTGTGTGTACTGACTCACCTAGGACATAAATGTTTTTCCCCTTTAAAAAAACTCACTGTACATAAATACAAATCTCTCAAAGCAGTTTTATGTGCTTAAAAGTCAAAATCAATTTCAGCTTAAACTATAGAAAGTTAGGAATATGTTTGTGAAAATTTATTAATATCCGGGGAGATCGTCCTTTCTAGTTCTATGATTCTATTATGTGATAGATGCTAGTTTTGATGCTGCAGGAGCTCAAACAGCTCAGTATTGGGTAAATCCAGGTAAACCCGAATATTTTTCTGTTTTATATATATTGTTTATTTAATTTATTTGTATTGTTTGGACCCGGGTTGCCATTAATGTAATGTCTGTACAGTGATACAAGCATAAGAAGTTCTTCTTCCTCTTCCTCTTTTTTACAAAATTAGTGAGAGATGGGCTTCTCCTGCCTGACTTGTTAGTTTTTTCTTTCTAAATTTATAAGAATCAGAAAGATGTATATTTTGCTCTAGACTCTCCATTCATTATTTAAATGTTGCTTGATTGTAGAGAAACTACAGTAATCCCACATAATGCAACCATTGCTCAATAAACCAGTGCAGAAAACAGAAATGCCCCACCCTTCCTAGACATTAACTGCCAAGCAGTATCTCCCTCTCTAAAAGACGTGTAAAAAAGATGAGTTTTTCTGGTTTTGCCCTGAAGGTCAATAGTTTCAGGCTGTCTCAAACAATGCAGTGAGTGTATTCTAAAGGGTAGGAGCCTTCTTGAAGAATGCTCTGCTCCCAAAAGACTTAGTACACATCTATAAAATGAAATACCCATGGAAGAAGAGAGACTGCATCGTCATGGCTCCCTTTGCCATTAAAAATGCTGTTGGAAAAATATAGACCCAAATATAGTACTTGAAACCCAAACAAATATTAAAAGTTATAAATCTTAGCATAGACAGACTGCTTTCCCAGCATGTTAATTGCTGAGTGTTCCTGGCCCTGATTAGCTGTGCTGTAAAGTGATCACTGTTTGGAAAAAAAAAAAAATTCTGTATCAGGAAGAAACACACTACAAGTTAGCATGTTTACAAATCTAGTAAATAAGAGACCCGGGATACTGCTATGGTGTGCATCTGGAAAAAGGAATTGAAGCTGATTGCATTATGAAATGGCAGACAGTGAAGCTAAGGTTGTCTTTTGCCTGGAGAGAGAGAAGGCACTATAGAAAGATTTAAAAAAATAAATAAATAAATGCAGAACTGAATGGCTATTCTCCCGTTAGCAAACTGTAACGAAAAATATTGAGATGAAAACAAAATACACACTCAGACCTGGCCTTTGACATGACTTGCAAAGGTGTACCAATTCAAAAGAAATGCAGTTTTCTTAGTTGTGAGTTGGACAAGTGCAAACTTTTTACAAAGGAATGTGCCATAGGGCTCACCATCTCTTGCCTTCATAATAGTCTTAAAAGAATTCTTCCATTTTTGTGAGTTTTGACTTGCTTTCATAAGGAAGTTTCTGTCTAGATGGTAACTTTCTGTCTAGATTGTTAGTACAGCAAAGGAATTGATCAATCAGTGTGCATAACCCTAGGAGAAAGGGAAAGATGCCAGCATGCTACGTAGCAAACTGACAAAATCACAAAGGACAACAATGACAAATGAGCACAAGGTGTAGAATCCTAAACACATCGCAAAGGCCTGTCTGATTTATTGTATGTAACTCTCATAGTTGCCTGAAGGTTTGTACTTTGGCAGAGCTTGCATAGTAACTTGTCATGCTATAAAAGTATTATTGGATTGAATATTGATTTAATAATGGTGACAAAGCATTCACATATTGTATTACCATACAATGTATAATATCTCCTAATATAACTGTGTCCATTTATTTAAAGCAATTAGTTCTTCATTTTATTACATGAAATTGTAGCTCTGTATTTTGGTTTGAACTAATATTAGAGAATTTCTGCACTACCGTTACCTGTGTTGCATCTTGAAAACTAAAACTGGCTCTGATCTAACAAGCTATATTGTAACTGTAAATAAGAAGCATCTTTGTGGTTTAAATTGTTATGGATTTGCAGTGTTGCATTTGTTACAGGAAGATCCACGGCTGAAATTTCCAGTCCATTTGAGATCAAAAGCTTCTTTGAACCCTAATGATTTGGGCCCTCTTCCTGTAAGTATCAATTTAACATGTTTTATTCTATGCATAAAGACCTTTTTTGCAAATGCATGCATACTACTTTCCACATACATCGTATATGGATTGGTGTATTGTGTATATAATGCTAAAAACATTTCATTGTGATCTGAGTGATGTAACAGGAATATACTTTCCAGAGCCCGCTAATAACAATTTTGAAGTGGTCAACCACTTACCGTATATACTTGTTCATTAGCCTGTTAGTTTATAAGCCGACCCCCTAAGATTAATAGGTAAATATGGCAAAATGCTATGACCCATTCATAAACCGACCCTTTATTTCAGTGGTTGGCAAACTTGGTTTCCTGGCTCGTCAGGGTAAGCTGCTGGCATGTCAGAACTTTTTGTTTACCTGGAAGATCTGCAGGCACAGAGCCCTGCAACTCCCAGTGTTCGCAATTCTCAGTTCTGGGCCAACAAGAACAGCGGGAATTGGTAGACAGCCTGCCCGTCAGCCTGCACCACCTCCTGCAACTCCCACTAGTTGGGAATCGTGAATTGAACCGCTAAGGGCTCCATGCCTGCAGACACTCCAAGTATACAAATCTCTCCCGGCATGCCAGCAGCTTACCCTGACAGACCAGGAGCCAAAGTTTGCTGTTGTAGATCACCGATGACAGAACGTAAGTTCTGGACTCGCTTCTTTAAAAAATGCTAAAAATTTATTTTTATTTAACTTGAATCAGCATTTCACAAAATACTGGACCTTATAAGTCAATCAAAAAAATACAATGAACATTAGTGCTGTGGCACTGGTGTCAGTCTGCTACTATATAATTTGATCTCTTCATGCATATTGACCGCCGCCGGACCACCTAAGTCTCTAACCAATCTGAAAATGTAATACATAGAATCAATGAAATCTGTAATAAAATTTAAGTAGCCTGTTATGACCACAGACATGACCATCTATAGGGCTGCGTTGAAATAAACACATCATACAATTATAGTTTGACAGTGATAAAGCAGGTGACATACGTCTATAAAGCCCTACAAAATCTATAGCTAAATCATTTTAAATACTAGTGTGAAATCAAAAGAAAACGGTCTGCTTATGATGCAGCATTCAAACTTAAAAGTTGTTGAATATGCAGAAGCAAACAATAAGTGCGCTTCTACTTGAGTTCTGTGTCAGTGAGAAACAGGTAAGAGAATGACAAAAAAACCCACTAAAAGGCATAAGAAGCAAGAAAAATTGTCCAATCAGGTGTGCTTCATTTCCTTGGCTGGAGAAAGATCTCATCATTTGGGTTGTTAAATGTCAACAAAATGGGTACCTCATCACTAGGATTGGAATTTTTCTGCATGCTCTGCAAATGTCCAAAGACGACAAATACAAGTCAGTAAAGTCATCAGTATTTGTTACATCAGCAGGTTGTTGAACTCACTTCATGAGCTATCATGAACTCTGTGTTCATCAGTGAACAAAGCTAGCACAAAACCTGCTGAGAAACCTGGAAGCTGTCACAAATAGAAATATGGATGAAACACCAATGACATTTCATTTCCCAAGCAACAGAATGGTAACTGGTGTTGGTGAAAAAACAGTTTTAAGTAAAACCACTGGCCATGAAAAAAATCCATTTTACAATGGTTTTATCATATTTGGTCAATGGATCAAAGCTCCCTGCTGTTCTTATTTTTAAAAGAAAAACCTTACCTAAAAACATGAAATTTCCTGTGGGTGTTGTGATATGTGCACATCGAAGTGGGACTATTGAATGGCTGGAAAAAGTATAGATAGAATTAGAGACCAGGAGCATTTTTTAAGAGAACTTCTATGCTTGTCTGGGACATGTTCAGGGCACAAGACAGATTAGGTGAAATGTGGCCAAAAAAATGAACATTACTGTGGCTAGAATACCTGGAGGTTTAACTTCTGCTCTACGACCACCTGATGTCTGGCTGAACAAACCCTTTAAAGACAGGCTATGCAAAATGTGGTCTGCCTGGATGTGCTCTGGCCTGGTGAAGCTGACACAAGACAGGAATCTTATGAAAACTGAAATCCAAATGGTCATCTAGTAAATCAAGGATGCATGGGCAAACATTCCCTTGGAAATAATAGAAAAACAAGCGGTAGCAGTAATGCACTTGCTGGGTCAGAAGATTGCCATATTTGCTGATGACACAATGCTAAGGAATCTGAGTCTGAGAATGACACTACTGACACCTACGATGACAATGGGGGAGCAACTGTGACTGAAGAGAAATTTAATGAACTGTTTAGTGAATTGGAGACTGATTCTGACTTTTGAAGGATTTTAAGAATTTTGAAATAAGTTCATTAGAATGAAATGAGTATTGAAAACATGGGCTGTAAGTTTGAAGATATGTAAATACGTGTTCGTTCAGTTATAATAACTAGTTTTTTGTTAGATTACGTCAAAAGCTACAGGAAGTTTTGCATGTTTCTTGTGACTTCAACTTTTAAAATATAGCAGGGTCAGCATACTTCAGCATCCCAGCTGCTGGTGCACTAGGATGTTTTGTGTACTAGGATCATCCACAGGTACAGAGCCCCTCAGCTCCCAGTGACTTTGATTTGTCATCCATGGCCAACAGGAGCTTCAGGAAGCAGTGCAGGCCAACGGATGTGCTGTCCATCACTTCCTGTCACTCCCATTGGCAGTAAATGGTGAACTGCAGCCACTGCAAGTTGAGGGGTTCCGTGCCTGCAGAAGTCCAGGTACACAAAACATCCTGTCATGCCAGTGGCTTACCCTGATGGGCTGGGAACGGAAATTTGCCAACTCCTGATCTACAGCAACAATGTTGACCCATTAATAAGCCAACCCCACTCTTTGATGCATCACTTTTTTTTACCAAAAGAATTTGGCGTATGAATGAGTATATACAGTAACTAGGTCAGCTAAAAGTTCAAGCAACACGGAAGCTTTCTCCAAGTCTTTATTATTCACACTGTGTCTTTGGATGGTTGAAAGTTGTTGCTGTGAAAACTGAAACAGAACACAAGTTTGAATCAAGATGGAAGAACGTTTCTAAGTTGGTTATGTCGGTTAGCTTCAGATTCTTTTTTGGCATTCACAAATCTAACTTAATGTTTTGTTCTCTCTTGAAGCAGGAGTAGGTGGTATGCTGTGAAGTTTAATTTAGATTTTGAATGACACTTCTACATTCCATGTAGAAAACTACCACTGTGATGCAAATGTTACTTGGGATTATACTAGTAACCATTTGCTTCATAATCAAAGTCAATTATAGAGCCATTCTGTCTTTATCAAAAGCTTTGCTCTTAAAGGTAGAAAGCAATACCTGAACATTTTAGATTTCTTCATGTGTCTAATCCAGTACCTGATGTCAGTAGCACTCATTGGTCTTGTCTACACTAAGAGGAAGGTACTAGCAGGCCTGTGGTTTCCACCAACACACTCCCCATCTAGCCCTGCTGGGATGAAGTCTAACTGACTCTGTTTTGGGAAGAGACAGTTTTGAAATTTAGGCAATTCATTATTACTTTATTTGTAATAGCAGTTAGCACCTAGTGTAAGCACAGGTAACACTTTTACAATAATTTGTTAGCTGGCTACAAGACTAAAGCAGTTTTAAAAGAAAAATAGCTGTGCATTAGGCTGTTTTATTGGTATTTTTCCTTTATAAGTTGGGCATGCAGTTATGTCCAGAGAGGGCATCTTTAAGTGCAATAAAGGTGTGATTTGTATATTGATTCTGACATTGGCCAACACAGTATGACTTAGAGGAAGGTTCAGGAAACCCGACACGCAGTAGTTATTTGGGATAATCCACCCCTTATGAGATCTGCTCCTAACCCTTTATACTTAAACTCTGGGCATTTTTGTTACCCATATAACCATCCAATCATTCTGAATCTTGCTAACTTCTTGGCCTTTGGTGTGATTCTGTGATTGTTGTGTCCCTTCTAATTTATTTTTTTTAAAAAACTAGTTTAAGTAAACATAAATGATGTATTCCTCCGTTTGGTGTGCATGCTTAGGATGGTAATACTAATTTAATTAACATTGTTTTTTTATACTTCCAGCCTGGTTGGGAGGAAAGAATCCATTTGGATGGAAGAACATTTTATATAGATCATAGTAAGTAAGCATCCAGGTACCTTCTGCAACTAGAGAAAGGGAGGTAATAAATATTGAAGTGAAAGTTTTATAATTTTACTCTTCATTTAGGAAGCCAGGTGTTGATATGTGGAGACATTGATACCAGAGACTTAGTGCCCTCATACGGTACTGTATATTCACCAAAAGCTTGCTTTTAATTGGCTCATCAAGCTTTGTCCCTCTCTGATCTTGTGAAGCATTAACATTTCTTCTTTGTGGTTTTCTTTGTTTTTGTTGATATTTTGAATTCTTTGTTGTTGTTGATGACCCCATGGCTTATTTGCACTTATTTAATGAATTAAAATACACACTAGGATAGAAAATAAGATGAGAAAGGATGATGTATCCACAAGTCCATATATAGGCAGTGGAAGAAATAACTCTGAGAAATTTTCCCTCCCACTTCCTTAAAAGGGTCTTGTGGCAATGCCAATTCTGACCTTATTTTCTATTTGTAGCATGTTTTATTGCACCCAGCCCGTTAATATCTATCAAATTCTGTTATTGAAGTTCCAGTGTAAGTGATGTTTCATTGTAGACGTGTCTTACTAGAGCATCTCAGAACAAGTGTGTGGATTTTTGTTGTTTGAATATAAGTGTCAGTCTAATAGAAGATTTTTTTACCTTTCAGCGAGGTTTATTTGAAAGGTGTTTCTATTTATGAGATAATCCTTATATAAAAATACAGACACCATGAAACATCCTTAGAAAAACTGGGAGTCGGGAAGATAACGGCACAAAACCTGTAAAATTAAAATCTTAAACCATTCTATGTGTTTGGCAGCATTATGGTTTTTACTTTATTTTACTGTCAGTAGTATTAACTGCTGTGCTTATTCTCTGTTTAAAAAAAAAACACTGTCTGTAAAGCAGATTGATTTTTTTGAAATTGCATGCTGAGCTTTTAAGAGAAACCCTACTCTTAAGTAAGGAATTGAACTGGTACATTCTTTGCAGGATTAACCAGTTCCAAATATTGCTATAGAATTCTTAGTGCTTTTTGCACTTTTACTATTTTAAGTAGCCCACAAATGTTTGGTTATAAGGTCAGAAATGTATCCTGAACTCCTGTTATCAAGGGGTCCAAGAAAAGAAAAGAGCTTGATTTAAGATGGTGTCACATTTACACTTGCTGTGATTCCCTGTCTTTCAATAGTTTAATTAGCCTGACCCTTAAAGTTATTTGAGCTTAGGTTTGTTTCTAAATATAAAGGAAAATTTTAACATATTACATTAGTCAGAGTTCACTAGTGAATTTCTAGTGGTTGTCAAACATCTAATTTTTTTCTAATTTTTTTTATTTGAAATTTCTTCCTTGGTTCCCTTTCCTGAAATGCAAAAGGGGAGAGGTTGGCTTTGCAGATGGTGAACTGCAAAAAGCAAGTTTTTCCTGATGATACTTGTTTCCAGAAACACCCTTGTTCTCACATTGTTACATCACTGTGGTTACCAGTGGACCCGCAGCAAGGGTGAAACCAATGGTATCACAGTGGTTATTCAAGTTTCTTTACAATAACTTCATGCTGAATATTAAGCAAATGACAATGCAGAATGTTCAGGGACTTGTCTTCCCCAATATTAAGTAGTGTCTGTTTTCACAGTTTTCCTAAGGGACTGTAATGACATGACTTTCATGAAATACACAATTGCAGTAATGTAAAAATATGGCAATATCCCTATTTTATATATTCTAAATTTATTATTTTTATTAAGTCCCAATTACAAGCTTATGCAACAGTATATAGAATGTACCATATTCAGATTAGGGCCAACTTTAGAACCTACATTGAAATCTGTCATGGTCATGGTCCGCTAGGATTTCCCCAAAATATATAGGCCTCAAGAGCTCCATGAACTTACTGACCATCAGCATCTTCTGTATTTGCACCCCTTTGTCAGTTAAAGTGGCTAGTTGTTAAAGAATTATAGCTGTGTAATTGGTCTTCTAAGGGAAGAAGGGGCCAGAAGAGCTCATTCAAGGAGTTGGAATGATGAATAAAGGCTCAGGAAATGGCCTGATAGTGGAGGAAAGGAAGTGTTCTTAAGGAATTGGGAGTTGGATGGTTGGAAAACCAGAACTGACTCTAGTGTCTGGGATCAGGAGCCCTACAGCATTGGGCAGGGCTCCCCTCTCTTTTAGCCAATCAGGAGCTACCTCTCTGAAGGGAACAGAGGGTGGCAGCTGCAAAGGGATGTTCAGCCATAAGAGACAGATCAATAAGCAGCAGCTCTGCAACAAGTTCCAAATCATGTAAACACATTTCTGGGTAAAGGATTGTGATTATCTAAATTAAAGGTACACTATCAACTTTAAATTCAGCCAACTTTATGAAAGGGTTAATAGATTCAGATTCAGCTACTGTTCATGCCCTGGTTCCCCCATAATTTTTATGATCTCTAGCTCTACAGTCCTATTGCTATGCAAAAGGCTTGTTCAAACAGCAGAGAATCTGACTCTTGGGGAACAACACAACCAAGTGCTATCAAATGCACAGCATAAACAAAGACAGATAGGATTTCAGTTGTAATAATAAAGGGGGTCACTTGGGCAAATATTAGATTTAAAAAATCAAATTGAAATTTTACATATCAGAATAGATTATTAACTTTAAAATATTCCTTTTGATGATGATGCCACATAAATATTTTAATGCCCAAGTTCTCGGGGAAGAAAGGGGGAAGAGTGCTTTGTTAATAAAATACAGAGCTTTTTATCCGCTAAGACTGGTTCAAGTTAAGCTGTGTCAGTATTATAACCAAATGTATCTGAAAGCTCAGTAGTTTGCACGAAATGGGTTAGTAGTTTCTATTCACCTATGCTGTGCTGCATCTGCCCAGGCTGTATAAAAGACCTTGGTCTCCAGAGCTGTCACTCCAGCACCTTCCATGCGCATTAAATATACTTAAAATGCATAAAGAGAAATACTAGAACACCTTTTAATATTCAGCAATTATAAACAAGAAAATTGCCACAGCTTTGACCTTATTTTTATTCTATCAACACTTTCTTCAAAAATGTTCTTTCAAACTTCAGCTTTCGTAATCTAACTTATTTTTGGCCATTTTAAAATTAAATCCAGCTCCAGGTTGAAGCTCTGTGGTCCGGAGCTTGCTGGTCCAGCAACATCTGTGGTCCAGCAGGACCATGGATGTCATTGGACAAGAGAACCCCAGTGGCAGAAGTTGCTGGTGGCAGTGGAGTGAGGGCGGGGAGCGGGGGGGTCAGGGCAAGGGCCTGCAGGGCAGGGAAGCAGGCAGGCCTCCAGAGCTCACGGGACCCAGAGGCCAGCAGGGCTGTCATGGCCAGGGGCAGCAATGCCAAGTGGCTGGGGAGAAGAGCCCAGCAGGAAGCTCCCTTCCCCAATGCTTCCCCTGGCCTAGCAAACTCCCTTGCCAGGTCCCTAGGGTGCTGGACCAGAGAGGTCCAATCTGTATTATAAAGCAACAGATCTTTCTGAAGATCTGTAGAGGAACATAAAAATTCTTAAGGTATATAACCTTTTACTTACAATAAAACTTTATATACATAAAATTTTACACATAAGTTCCTTCCTAGGGGAGCAATTTGGGAACTTAAAATGAGCATGAGGAGGAACTTTATCACAGTTGTTATCATACAAACTGTAAAGCATAGCCGTAAACATAAATACAAGGATTGCTATTCCCCTATCGGGGCAGAAAATTGATTACTTAAACTTTGCCATTGCAGATGGTACCTACTTGAATTTTGGCGCATTGTCTTACCATTGTGATACCATTGTTCCATTGTGGTTCTGCTGTGTTGAGATTTTTATTAGAAATATTCCATGTGGAGGCAGGGAGAATATCACTGTAATACCGTAAAACCATTAGCCTACCAATGCTCTAAAAAATCTGCACCATTGTTTTGCTATTATATCTTTGGCAAGAGATATTTTTGTCAAATTGAATATGCTTCCCTTGTGTCATAACTTCATAAGGGAAGGCAAAAATGTGCAGTCTTAAATACCTTAATCAGTAGCTAGTGTCTACGTAGCTGTGTCTTTCTGGAGTGGAGAAAATTTCTCCCCAGTTGTATATCAGGTCCTATTTTAAAATGATTGTTTCTCTATTCTAAATTTATAAACATAATTTGATCATATCCTGGTGTGAGTTCTTGTCAGTTTTTTAATGTTAACTGTAAATAGTTTTAAAGTTGCACAAGAACACTCAAAAAGTTTGAATTTAGTCACTTAAATCTAGCATTTGAAGGGGTCCTTTTGGGCCCAAGACCTTTGTTTGCCTAATCTGAGTTAAATGCATGTCAAGATCAAGTTATAAATCTCTGAAGAAGAAGGGGTTTATAATTTAAATATTGACACTCTAGATCTTTGACAAAAGCAGTGTGAGTGTACTGGTTTATACGGTAGTTTTGCATTTTTGAATGAGTGTTTCCAACTAAACAGTGTGATGGGATTTTAATGGTTGGGGTGTACACAGTTCTTTCCTAACCCTGAAGTACTAAGTTATGGATATTGCAGGGTTATGGGATGCAGATGAAATTTTTTGATGACAGAAGGGAACTAATGGTAAGATTTCTTTTATTAATTTACAGATAGTAAAATTACTCAGTGGGAAGACCCCAGATTGCAGAACCCAGCTATTACTGGTCCAGTAAGTACTGTGTATGCTAATAGTTTTGAATGCCCCACATTAAATGTTATGGCTTAAACTCTTTCCTGTACCAAGATCTACTTGGTGTAGGGCAGTGGGGAATGTCATATAGCTGCTTACAGCTGATTACCTAGGTCAGTCTGTGCCTGCTGCAACACAAGTTAGAACAGCCCCATGGTTGCTCTCTTGCTGGCAGCAGTCCCAACAGCAGTACGCCAGTGGGGGGTTGCCAAAGCACACTGCACTCCAGTACCACCCACTGTTACAGGATCAGACCAAGTATGATTTGGACAGGCAATTTCTGTATCTTCTGAGACCTTCCCATGTGAGCTGGCCAATTTTGGAAGCTTGCCAGTCCTCTAATTTCCTTCCTTTCTTCCACCAATTATCATATAATATAATTTCTTCCTTAAGGACCCAGGAAAAATATTTGATCAGTGTATCCTCCAATAAATCCCTGGCTACTCCATAATCTTGACTCTGGTCTATTTTAGATGTCTGATTAGAGTGTATTTTTTGCTGCATTATTTTCTCTTCTGAAAATTCCGTCCATTCAGATAATGCATGGCTAACAGATGGACGCTTGCAGGTTTGACTTATTGTAATCCCTTCATTTGTCACTGTTCCCATTTTCCTGCAGCTGCAACAAGAAGCCATATCCGCCAAATCGAAATAATGGAGTTTGTCTCTAAAGGGCATTCATTTCTAACATCCTCCCTAAGCAGAAAAAGTACTTTTTTCAATGCAGATTTTTCCCATTAGGAAACTGATGTGGTGATGAGACTCCAGGGTAGAGATCATGCAGAGGCCATATCCAGTTTAATATAAGAGATGCTGTTTGACTTGCTCTTGGCATCCAAGGAAGTGGCATTAAAAATGCAAACCTTGGATATATTTTTGTCACCATGCGGTGAGGGCTCCTCCTTGGCCTCCCTGACTCTTTCCTCATCCACCTTTCCTATATTAAAATCCACTTTCTTTCCAGTGGCTGTAAAAATAACAATCCCTCAGCGAGTCTTCTTTGGCTTCCTAGCCCTTTCTCTATCAAATAGAAATTGTATATCTTTCTCTCCGAACTTCTTCACAGTACTGGCTCTGTCTGCATTATAGGTCTGGTCTTCTACATTGTATGCGCTCATCTCCTAGTTGTGACTCTGTCTATTTTTCATACCATGCTCCTGTGCCTTGAATAGCCTCCCTCTCTTGGGCACCAGGCTTAACTCACTCTCCTTACCCTTCGTCAGATATCTTTCAGAACTTTTTCCTTTAGTTCATCTACTCTTCCTCTGGTGCCTCAAGCATTTATGAAAATAAACAGAAGACCATTTAAAGAAGCAAGGTACCTGGCCAGATCACTGGCTATTGTAACATTTGTTATAATGAAGTCGTGCTGATGTATGCTAGCTGAGAATCAGTTTAAGAATAGGAACAGAATTTAAAAAATAGTTTGGGTACACTGTCCCCTTGCCAAACTACACTCTTCCAATTCATTGTTCACGCTTCCTTTCCCTCCTACTCACCATGGATTGTAGGGAAATGTGTACATTTCTCAAAAATCCTGTGTCATTGAAATTAAATGCAAAACTTTGACTTGAGTGGCACAGAATTGAACCCTGGCATTAAAACAACCTTTGTCCATCTCATTTTTTCATATATTAAAAAGAAAGAGAAAAAATTTTGATTAATGGTATTTTCAAAATGGCGACACTTTTGCTATTGTTATCTATCTGGGGCTGCTAAGTGTACATAGAATCGTAGAATACTAGAATTGGAAGGAACCATGAGAGTTGTAAAGTCCAGTCTCCTGTGCTCATGGCAGGGGCCAAGCACCATCTAGACCAGGAGTGAGCAACCTTTCAGAAGAGGCGTGCCGAGATTTAACTTATTCACTCTATTTACAGATCAGCGTGCCGGGTGATACTTTTTAAAGTCAATAATAGTCCTACTTACAGCAGCTTCATTAATAAATACATTGTTACAGATCTTACCGTTCAGGGTGATCGTTGGTCTTGCTTTGCCTTGCTGAGTGTTCTCTGATCTCAGGCTTGTAGTTTGATATTTGAAGCAGCAGCACAAGCCTCTGAGTCAGGATTCAGCAACCTACAGCATGCCAGAGCGGCCACCTGAGCACCCGCTCCCCCTCCCCGCCAATGCGGCCATGGGCCTGTCTCCAACCCACTCGCCCCACTCCAACCCTCCGGCAGCAACCCATCCACCCATGTCTTCAAATCCCACCCCCAGGCAGCAATCCACCCAGCCGCAGCAGCAACCCTCCCACCCGCCACATGTTCTAGGCCCAAAACGCTGGTGACAGCCTCAGCCCAACTTGGCCCTGGCCACCATAGCGGACACCTGAGCAGCCACCCCCCAATGCGGCCCCAGGCCCATCCTGGGTTTCCCCATCCCCGCCAGCAGGAGTAGCCACAACACTCACCTTCCAGGAGCATGAGAAAAGTGAGTACTGCTGCAGAGGTGGACAGGCTTACATTAGAATTTTTGGTGTGTCGCCGTGTAGGCACGCATGTTAAAGACGCAGGATCATGGCTGCTCGGGGGAGGAGGCGCAGGGCTAAGCTCCCGTCTATTGTGCCAACAAAAATCGTCTCAAATGGCACACGTGCCATAGGTTGCTGACCCCTGATCTAGACCGTCCCTGACAGGTGCTTGTGTAACCTGCTGAAAAGCTCCAATGATGGAGATTTCACAATCTCCATGGGTAATTTATTGCAGTGCTTAATCACTGTTTAAACCTGATCAATAACCAGAAAGTAGATTGAAAAGTACATAGTATCTACTTTTAATTTACCTGTCCAACATACTGAAAGTTACAATTTTATTACTGTATTAGAAAAGCGCCACTGGTGTGAAATGCCCCTACATGCACTCAGTAGGCACATCTTTTTCAAATGCCATGTGCATGGTCACCAAAAATGTCTTTGGTGTAAAGTTGTTCAGTTCTAAGGGCCTGGCAGGAAACTCTGAAAATAAGATGTTGAGGTTTTCTAGTCTAATGCTTATGTGAGCCTAGGACACTTGTGCAATGCTGAGGACTCACGTCTCATCTGAGTTTTCAGTCCTTGAGTCCTAAGGAGTTGGATTGCTATGGAAACACTGTACTGTGTTGAGTCCCTGAGCATGGGGTGGTGAAGGAGGTGAGGCAACAGGGTAGAGGAACTCTTCACATTCATCAATTATCCAGTTGATCATTGTTAACAGAATTCTGGAGCTGAGAAATTAGTGTTCATTTATTTAGATGTATAGCTAACAAAAAATCCTATATATAATCATTATGGAAAAGTGGTGACACGTCATGGTAGCAGGGGATGTAAACATAGTATCGGGCACTATTACAAACATATAAAGTACATAAATTCTCTAAAGGGTTATTGCATTGTGTGAGTAAGGAATTAAGATATCAGTAAACATGCCAAAGGATTCCTTCACCACTGTAATAAAATCACACACTTACCCTCATCAGGGGATAATGACTTTTCCAGCTTTACACATCTTCTCTTCCACAAGGAAGACCACCTAACATGCATATTTCAACTCTCCAGTTTGCACCCACAACCAGACAATTATAAACCCACTTCAAGACAATCTGAAACCTTCTCCCCCAGATGCATGTCCTGGACTGACTTCTGACATTTATGATGAAGCTGGGAATATGCAGCTCTTAAAACATTTTGGAGTTCACAACTATTCTTCTGCCCTTGTGGAAATATACCTCAAATATTTAGAGCTGCTGCTTAATTGTACGACAGTGCAAATAATTAAAAATAATGTAAAAGACCATAGGAGGACACCTGCACCTTCCCAATATGATATCTGGACCATGAGAATAAATCATGCTTTTTCTTTTCTCACTTTTTTTCCTGGTGTTCTCTCATCCTTTCTGTTGCTGTTACCACAAAAGAGGATTGTGTAGTGGGGATTGTGTAGTGGTTAGAGCAGAACATTGGCATCAAAATGGTGCTGTGAAACTCTGGGTCTCAATTTATCCATTTGTATAATGGGGATAATACCTCCTGAGGAGAGGGTTACATTTTAATACCACTAAAGTGTTTTTAGGTCCTCAGGTGAAAATTGTTGTGTGTGGTGCAGAGGGTTATTTTCAGGGCACATGTTTAGGGTAAATCAAAACTCACTAAGAGTATATTTTTAAACTGCTGAGTACTCTCAATTAACATTTTAGGGGTTACAGTATGCCAGATTGCATGATGCATTCAGTTTGAGTATTTATAATTTTCTCTCTTTCAGGCTGTTCCTTATTCCAGAGAGTTCAAGCAGAAATACGACTATTTCAGGAAGAAGTTAAAGAAACCAGTGAGTAAATAAATGTTTGTCCTATATTGGAACCAACTGTTTTAGAGTAGGAAAATACAATGGACTGTCCCAAGAATAAGTTGCTGCACTTGACCGCACATTTTCCATTCTCTCTGTCAGCCAAAACTGGTTTGAGGCTCAAGTTTTCATTTATAAATGGACAATTAAAGCAGTGAGGCAGCAGCAACTTAACATCACTTCACAGTTAATACTGATGCGTGAGGACAGGCTCAGGTGAAAATCCATGACTTAAATGAGCATACAGACTGAAACTGTCCTCGGCTGTCCAAAAGTATGGTCATAAGAAACTGGGAGTGCTTAAGAAACTGGTGCTGCTGCCGCTTCTGGTATGTTAGATCTGTGGACAAATAGGACTTCAGTAATTCAGTGTCTTTCACCAGCACTTAAAATCACTTCTTGAAAATAAATAAGATCTCAATGCTAACTTGCCTGTAGTATCGATCGGCTTACTAATGGCTTTAAAACTTTGGCAACCTTAACCAAACATTAAAGGGGTCCCACAGGCATTCTTTTGCTATACGTTGATCTATTTACCTTTCTACCCAGATCTATGAGGCCTGCTTCTTTCACTGCATTAAAATGTAGCACTCCAAGTGCACCAAATGGCAATTGGCTTTCTGCTGTATGAACCACTTTAATTGGCAGTAAAAATGGTTGCTGCACACTCATGTTATCAGGAAAATTAGACCTTTTTGTGGTTCTCTGCTGTCACTTGTTCATCCCACCTTGTTTCCATATTCGAAACACTCTTGCTGCTGCTTTGCTTTTTTGCAATTTTATTCTCCTGTTGACTAGTTTTCCTGAATAGGTTTCCATCCTATTCTGCATATGAACCATTACAGTGGAGCATGCGAGAAGCCTTTGCTTGTTTAGCTAGATTACTCACCATTCTATGCTGTCATCTTAATACATGTAGGCTGTGCATTCAAACCAACATTTGTCCTTTCATGTAGGGTGATATACCAAACAGATTTGAAATGAAACTACACAGAAGTAATGTTTTTGAAGAATCCTATAGAAGAATCATGTCTGTGAAGAGACCTGATGTACTGAAAGCCAGACTCTGGATTGAGTTTGAGTCAGAAAAAGGACTTGACTATGGAGGTGTGGCAAGAGAATGGTTCTTCCTGTTATCTAAGGAGATGTTTAATCCTTATTATGGTCTCTTTGAATATTCAGCAACGTAAGTCTCCATTAAAATATTTTCATTGTAAGTGATCTAGATTGTTACTTGGATAAGGGAAAAATTATGTATTGAAGCCCTTAGAATTTCCTTCAGGATATACTTTTAAATTCCAAAGCCATGGTAAAGTATCTCTCTACTGTGGTTTGTTACCTATTCCATGTTCAGGAAGCCTTCTGAAACCAAGCTGCTGTGATATATTAAGCAACTTTTATTGTTATGTAAATATTTCACGCTATTTTGAAAGGCAGCATATGGTATGCATTTGCGTGACTTGTACAGGTTGGACTTCCCTGGTCCAGCATCCTCAGGACCTAACTGGTCCCAGATGAGGGATTTTTCTGGACCAGGGGAGGTAATTTCAGGCCCCCTGCTGCCGGCCCCCCTCCATCACCAAGCTTCCTGGCTCCCTCCCCAGCCCAGCTGAGCTGTGTGCCAGACACCACCCACCCCCGCAGCCCAGATGAGCCACCTCCTGCTCCTCCCTGTAGCCCAATTGAGCCATGTGCCAGCTCCTGGGCCCCCACCCTCCTGCAGCACACCGGGACTTTCTGATCCTGGAACATCCATGGTTGTGCCAGACCACTAGTCTGGCAACATCTGTGAATCCCGGATTGTAGAGGTGCAACCTGTAGTAGTGAAAAGAATGGTGCAAGAGAAGGAATTCTTTATATGCCATTCCCATTATAATGCATCATTGTTGCTTTTTTAAGCAAACTCTTATGTTTGAGTTGAAATTCACCTCTCATGGACCAGCTTCTCATTTTCACTAAGGATCCTTTACACAACTGTGGCACTATAAATGTTTCTTAAAGTGGGAGTGAATTACATTTACACTTACTGTAAGGCCTGATTACATTGTCAGAGTAGTGTAAATGAGGAGCTGTCTTTTGCGCTCCAAGTGCCTTTATGTAATGTCATGTTATGTATTTAACTACTAATATGTTTGTTTGTTGCTGGAAGTGCTTTCCGTGTTTGGTGTCAAAATTTAATTCACTACTTTTTTTCTAATAAAAGTGTTGGGTAGACTGTAAAGGAGATGAACAAAGGGCAATATAAACAAGAAATTCCCTATTCTGTACATCAGCTTCTGGTTTCTTCTTCAACAATTTTTCTCACAATTTGTAGAATTTGGAAAGAAGCCTTCTATTTTTGCGTACACAGAAGCATAATGTTGTGAAATATATGGCTACTTCAAACTCTTGTTTACTGAACTTTGCTGCAAAAATATTTTTGCCTTTGAAAAGATTTTCATTGATTAAATATATGCAAGAATGCATGAATATTTTAAACTAAAACAATTTAATTTTTAGTTTCAATTTGGCAGAAATAAGTAATGGGAAATCCCACTTGAATGGAATATTGTCATTAAAAACAGGAATAAGAAATCATTACAGATGACATTTTAACCTATCTCGCTAGGAAGCTAATTTTTTCCCTAATGAGGTAATAAAATGAATTTAGAATTCATGCTGGGAAATATTCATATGCCCAAAGTATCTATTTATCTATTAGTGTAGTCATTTAGTCCCCCATTGCTGTGTGGATCACATTCCAGTTTTAACTCTTATGAGATATATTCGCTGTAAAGAATATACACTAGAATAGCCTCTATCCATGGTTTTGTGGGTTTTTAATAAATCCATTGTCATATTAGCACATTGGCTTTATAGCAAATATGGTAAGTACTGTATGCTTAGACCTTGTTCTCTGCCACACTGTATTATTCAGAGGCAGAATGCTAGCTAGGACTCAGATGCCTTTGCAGTGGAGAGTGGGGCTTGCATCCCGGGGGATCTCTTGCATTTCCACCTTTTTTAAATGTCCAGACTTCTATCTACTTGTATTTTAACCCTCTGTTAAGACTTTCCTAACTCATGTTTGAAACTAGGGCTCGGTCCACACTGCAGGGCACAGACCTAAATTAAAGTAACCATATCCCATATAGAAAATACGGCAAAAGACCGCCTTGGCTTAACCACGAGATCTTGCATGATCTAAAAATAAAAAAGGAGTCATATAAAAAATGGAAAGTAGGACAAATTACAAAGGATGAATATAGGCAAACAGCACAGGAATGCAGGGGCAAGATTTGAAAGGCAAAGGCACAGAATGAGCTCAAACTAGCTACGGGAATAAAGGGAAACAAGAAGACTTTTTATAAATACATTAGAAGCAAGAGGAAGACCAAGGAGAGGGTAGGCCCACTGGTCAGTGAGGAGGGAGAAACAGTAACAGGAAACTTGGAAATGGCAGAGATGCTCAATGACAACTTTGTTTCGGTCTTCACCGAGAAGTCTGTAGGAATGCCTAACATAGTGAATGCTAGTGGGAAGGGGGTAGTTTTAGAAGGTAAAATAAAAAAAGAACAAATCAAAATCACCTAGAAAAGTTAGATGCCTGCAAGTCACCAGGGCCTGATGAAATGCATCCTAGAATACTCAAGGAGCTGATAGAGGAGGTATCTGAGCCTCTAGCTATCATCTTTGGAAAATCATGGGAGACAGGAGAGATTCCAGAAGACTGGAAAAGGGCAAATATAGTGCCCATTTATAAAAAGGGAAATAAGAACAACCCAGGAAACTACAGACCAGTTAGTTTAACTTCTGTGCCAGGGAAGATAATGGAGCAAGTAATTAAGGAAATCATCTGTAAACACTTGGAATGTGGCAAGGTGATAGGGAACAGCCAGCATGGATTTGTAAAGAACAAATCATGTCAAACCAATCTGATAGCTTTCTTTAATAGGATAACGAGTCTTGTGGATAAGGGAGAAGCAGTGGATGTGGTATACCTAGACTTTAGTAAGGCGTTTGATACGGTCTCACATGATATTCTTATTAATAAACTAGGTAAATACAACTTAGATGGGGCTACTATAAGGTGGGTGCATAACTGGCTGGATAACCGTACTCAGAGAGTAGTTATTAATGGTTCACAATCCTGCTGGAAAGGCATAACACATGGGGTTCCGCAGGGGTCTGTTTTGGGACCGGCTCTCTTCAATATCTTCGACAACGAGTTAGATATTGGTATAGAAAGTACGCTTATTAAGTTTGCAGATGATACCAAGCTGGGAGGGGTTGTGACTAATCTGGAGGATAGGGTAATAATTCAAAATGACCTAGACAAATTGGAGAAATGGTCTGAGGTAAATAGGATGAAGTTTAATAAAAACAAATGCAAAGTGCTCCACTTAGGAAGGAACAATCAGTTTCATACCTACAGAATGGGAAGCGACTGTCTGGGAATGAGTACGGCAGAAAGGGATCTAGGGGTTATAGTGGACCACAAGTTGAATATGAGTCAGCAGTGTGATGCTGTTGCAAAGAAAGCAAACGTGATTCTGGGATGCATTAACAGGTGTGTTGTGAGCAAGACACGAGAAGTCATTCTTCCGCTCTACTCTGCGCTGGTTAGGCCTCAGTTGGAGTATTGTGTCCAGTTCTGGGCACCATTTCAAGAAAGATGTGGAGAAATTGGAGAGGGTCCAGAGAAGAGCAACGAGAATGATTAAAGGTCTAGAGAACATGACCTATGAGGGAAGGCTGAAGGAATTGGGTTTGTTTAGTTTAGAAAAGAGAAGATTGAGGGGGGACATGATAGCAGTTTTTAGATATCTAAAAGGGTGTCATAAGGAGGAGGGAGAAAACTTGTTCATCTTGGCCTCTGAGGATAGAACAAGAAGCAATGGGCTTAAACTGCAGCAAGGGAGGTTTAGGTTGGACATTAGGAAAAAGTTCCTAACTGTCAGGGTAGTCAGACACTGGAATAAATTGCCCAGGGAGGTTGTGGAATCTCCATCTCTGGAGATATTTAAGAATAGGTTAGATAAATGTCTATCAAGGATGGTCTAGACAGTATTTGGTCCTGCCATGAGGGCAGGGGACTAGACTCGATGACCTCTTGAGGTCCCTTCCAGTCCTAGTATTCTATGATATCGCAGAGTACCTATCCTCCCGCCCCACCAAAATGGAGCTGCTTATAGCTCTGGGAGTGTGGTGCACTATGGGAAATTTGTACTGCTCAACATGCAGGAAGCAGCTCTCTTTGCACAAGATTTGATCCGTTTGCTCCCTCTTGCAAAACCAGGAAGCTCTCTAATAAGGTGCTTGCAGATTGGTGATCTGAAGAGCTGTTGCATGCAAAGGGGGTTGTCTTCTCTTTTTAATAGCAGGGACTGCAGGTTGTTCCGAGAGAGAGGACTAATGAAGTTCTCCCATAGAACTTAGATATTTCCATCTGACTCCTGGGACCCAAGTCAAGCAGGATTACATCTACACTGCAAAGCAATAGGGCTCAGACCCTGGGTCCTTGCTTAACTCAGGCTCAGACTCTCAGCCCTGCAAAGTCCTTTGACCCTGGTCTCAACTCTGGGTTAGCACAATAGTAGTAGACACAAGGGGGAGGACGGTTGGCTTGAGCCCAGGCACAAACATGAGTTTGTTGCAGTATAGATGTACCCTCAGTTCTGTTCAATGTGCCTGCAAGAGGCCGGTCCCAGAGATAGTCATGTTCAGTGCTGTCTGGGTGAATACCTGGCTCTGAAGTCTGTGGGATTTTTACCATTCACTTCAATAGAGCCAGGCTTTCACGCTCTCCTCTTTCCCACAGTGCCAGTTGTAATTTTTATTTAAACTTTTATTAGCCAGAGAGCTCAGGACTCACACTGTGAACAGACACATGGCAAAGGTTATGTGATCATTAAGTTTATTGTAGCAAGCTGCTGTTTTCTATTCATGCTTCATGATTTTACAGCTCCCCCTTTTGTTTGTCCTTGTGTCCTTCTTTTCCCCCCAGCATACAAACTGGGTGAAAAGAATATTCCCACTTCATTCTAGAGATTGCTGTGGAGACCAATGACCCATCTCTAGAGCCTGGCGCGGGTACAAAATTTGTATCTGCATTGGTATCCACAAAAGTGAGCCATGTCTATCTACACTGACATCTGCTGATGATACCTGTGGCTATAAAGTGGATATTGCAAATTTGCAGTGTTATAGATACAAAATTTCTATCTTCTGCCACATCCATATCCACAAAAATGAGCAGAGGGTATCCACATCTCATATAAAGTAGATATCTGTGAATTTGCAGGACTGTACCCATAGAATCATAGAACACTAGAAATGGAAGGGACCTCGAGAGGTCATCAAGTCCAGTCCCCAGCCCTCATGGCAGGACCAAGCACCATGACCATCTCTCTGTTAAGATCTAATTGAAAAAAAAACTTTATATGAATAAGAATAATATTAAAAAGTCTCAGGGGGTAGCCATGTTTGTCTATAACTTTAAAAACGACATGTAGTCCTGTGGCACCTTAGGGTATGTTTATACTTGCACCCTCTTTCGAGAGAGGGATGCAAATGCAGACATTCAAAATTGCAAATGAAGCTGGGATTTAAATATCCTGCGCTTCACTTGCATATTCACGTTATGGCGCTATTTTGAAATAACAGATGCTGTTAAGATGCAGTTATTTCAAGAGAAAACCCTTCTCTCGAAATAACTGGTAAACCTCATTGTATGAGGAATAAGGGTTATTTCGAGAGAAGGGTTTTCTCTCAAAATAACTGCGTCTTAACAATGTCTGTTGTTTCAAAATAGCACCATAACGCGAGTATGCAAACGAAGCACAGGATATTTAAATCCTGGCTTCATTTGCAATTTTGAATGTCTGCATTTGCATCCCTCTCTCGAAAGAGGGTGCTAGTGTAGACATACCCTTAGAGACTAACAAAAAATATATAGAGTAACATAAGCTTTCATGGGCAAAATCCTCTTCTTCAGATGAGCACTCAAGCTCCTTCAGCCCTGTTAGCAAGCAGCAAGATACTGCAGCTAAGGCACATGAAGACAAATTAAAATACTGAGCTTCTTGATTGCAGAACTAGAAAATAATTGCCCCTAGGTCAAACTACTTATTAACATATCTGATGTTGACCACTTGATTATTTAAACAGAGTTGTTGTTTTTTTTCCTCTTCCAATAAAAAAGGGACAACTATACCCTCCAGATTAATCCCAATTCAGGTCTGTGTAATGAAGATCATCTGTCCTATTTCACGTTTATTGGACGCGTTGCTGGCCTGGCAGTGTTTCATGGGAAGCTATTAGATGGTGAGTTTATAATAATAATAAAGGTTGCTATGGCATGTGTAATTTTTACTGACTTTTACTGTGAGACCTTGCAGAGCCAGCATAGCTAGAGGAGAATGAGCTACATTCTGTTCCTGTTTGTGTATCACCCACAGAATTATTTTCCTGTGTTTAAATCAGCCACAGGTGAAAGTCGTGAGGTTGCACAGGTATCAGTGAGGGCATAAAATGATCTATGGTATCTTTATTATTGATGTGGTGTGAGAGAGAGAGACCTATTCCAGGTTGGCTTTGGGATCCTAGAATAAGCAGGCCATTACAAAAATGACTGTTTCTAAAGTGAGTCCACTAAGGCACAATAAACCATGCCACTGCACAATGTCATTTTTATGGTCACTTTGCAGAACAGAATGGCACCTCATAAACTGAGAACTCAGCCCTTGGAACTAAATTCTCCAAACTTTTACATCTTTTACACTGTAGCTCCATGAGTGGAGAATTTCTGTACTTAAAGAAAAGATGAGAAAGTTGTGTTGTCCTTTAAGCAGCTGTATCTGCATTAATGGAGACAAATTCCTTTGCCATTGGCAAGCTAAAGGATGCTGTGTTAAAGCTGAACAGATCTATTCTATGCCCTGAGCTGTGGTTTCAGAGTAGTGGGGGTTACTCTTTCCTTCACTGCCTGGAAGATTTTATTAATAATTGGAACTGCCTCAAGATAGATCATCACCTTGAGGCAAAATATAATACTAAAGTATGGATTTTCTGTGCAGCTGCTATGGCAGGAGTACTAGTGCTATTGAAACTCATTTTCTCCAAAGGAGAATGACAGTGGATATGGATGCAAGGTGGGTGGTGAATGGAAGGCCATCTGATAGAGATCAGTTTTAATGACAACAGTAACCTTAACATAGGATGCTTCCTAGGAATGGTTGCAATGAGTGGCTGTGGTTAATGAACAGACCCTTGGTTTCACTTCAGGGTGTTATTTCTTTTAGCTAATGGTTAATCCCCAAGAAATGCCCTATGCTTGTACTTGTACTACTCGCGTGTATTACACTACAGTGACTGCTGCTAATAACTTTTTTTTTACGCTTGCTAATCTGATAGCAATATGGCTTTTTTTTTCCCTTTTTTTAATTCTCATCATATTCCTTCATGGAATTCCTTCCTTGAAAGATGTGAAGGAATGCTGGTATTAGCAGTGTTATGTGCTGGGTCAGCTCTTTGTACTGCAGATTGCTAGCAGAACAAAAAACTACCGTTTAAAATTAAGTCTATTCACTTGTGCCTCTTGGGTTGTTTTTTTAGGCTTCTTCATCAGGCCTTTTTATAAGATGATGCTAGGGAAACAAATAACGCTGAAAGACATGGAGTCAGTGGTAAGTGAACCCTAAAGACTTTTCATGTTAAGAGGAACAAGATGGGTGAGGAGTAATATCTGTCATTGGATCAGCTTCTTTTTGTGAAAGAGACAGAGTTTTGCACGCCAGAGTGCTCATCTTCAGGTCTGGCTTGCTGAGCTTAAAAGCTTGTGTTTTTTCACTAACAGAAACTAATCCAATAAAAGATATTGCCTCACCTACCTTGTTGCTCTCATATCCTGGGGCCAATATGGCTACAGGAACACTGCAAATAACTTATTAGTGCTGTCAATTACATGAGTTTCTTCTCTGGGGAAATATATAAAAGGTAATACATCTAATGAATTACACAGCAGCAAACACACGTTAGAAGTGAGAACTTGGAGAATATTTCTTCTTTTTAGTAGAGGTCAGCGTTACCGATGTGGAGGGGAGAGGGAAGAGGGCAGTTGCCCTGGAGTCCAATGATTTAAAAGGGCTTGGGGCTTCTGGCCACCACTGTCACTACTATAGCAGCAGCAGTGGCAAGAGTCCTAAGCCCTTTTAAATCATTGGACTCCAGGGCAACTGCCCTCTTCCCTCTCCCCTTCAAATGACCACCACAGCCTGGGTGGCACACCCCCTGGAGAGACTGAAGGACTGGCTGTGGGATGTTGGGGTAATTTGTCACCATCCTCTTAACCTGATAACACTCTTCCAATAGGTTCTCTCCTCAGTTGTCTTTTCTCAATACTGAACGTGCTTAGTTTTTTTTTATTTTATTTTTTTAAATTATTCTTTCCTCATAGGTCATATTCCCTGGGCCTGTTTATCATTTTTGTTGCTCTTTTCTGGACTTTCTGCAGTTTATCCACATCTTTTTTTAATGAGTGGCACTCAGAATTATACACAATACTCTAGCTAAAGCCTAACCCCAGTGCTGACTAGAGTAGAACATTTATCTCTGCCTTACATTATTCCTGAGGGAATTCTGTGCGCCCCCCCCCCCCCCCCAAAAAAAAAAAGTAAATAAATAAAAAAGTCTGCACATTGTGAATGAATGTGTTGGGACTCTAGCATAACAGAGGGGAATATAGGCCACTGGCTGCACCGGGAGGTGGGAGATCACTCTTCCCATCTAGACACTCAGAAGTGGGACTGCACCTAACCTTGACAAAGCATAAGGGCCAGGCCTGCCCCAGAAGCACATGGGGCCCTGCTCCTCCACACCAGGTGCATCCAGGTAGTAAAGGAGAGAGACAGTCTCTCACACATGCCCAACCCTGGCCCCTGAGTCAGGTGTGGAAAGACAGTCTCAGCCTGGCAGAATCCAAGTGTGGAGGAATTTAGTATGGGGAGATCCGGTTTTGGGGTGAGAGAGTTCTGGGTGGGGCACTCTGAATGTGGGCAACTCAGTGGGGGGGAGGTTGGGGTTCAGCTTCAGGACACATCTGGATGCACAGGGCTCATTGGGGGATCCAGAGGAAAGTGATTGGGATTCAGATAGGAGGTCTAGGTGCTGAGAGATGGGGCCCAATGGGGAAGGTGCAGAGCTTCCTGCAGCTGGGGGAAGGTTTCTAGGGCTGGGTCTTAACCCAGTCCCAGCTTGAAGGGGAAGAGTAAGATCTGTCCTCCCTGACCCACAGCCCGGCTAGGTCTAGCAGCTGAATCAAGTACAGGGCAGGAGCCAGTGGTCGAGGTGTTCCCAGCCCAGCTGCCACTTCTTCCCCTTCTTTCCCCCAGTGATTTACCTGCTCTGCTGAAGTTGAAAAATTCCAGATTTCAGCTCTGCCCCACAACCAAGTATAAATGGTCACTGTTAACCCAATAGAATGATACTGTTGTTTTTTCTACCTCTCAGCTTTTCAGTGTCATTCTGCTTCTGCCCCAGAGCTATCTTGTAAGAACCAAAGAAGCTTTTTTTCCTTCTTTCAGCATCTTCCTCCATTCCCTCAGTCATGCAAACCGATCTCAGGGATGTGCTGGGGTGAGGTTTTAGGTCGTGATAACCACACTGGGTTATTTCTGTTGTTCTTGCAACCAGATGTAAAACCAATGCTGTCTGACTAATTCTTAGTTCTACAACAACTCTTGATCTTCTCAACAGTTTTTTTCAGTGAGAGAGGAGCAAGATGCAGTTGATCTTTGTTGATGTTCTATAATGTCACTGCTATTTTTCTGTCAGTGACTCATTGTACAGTGAACATACTGCTTTAAAAATACTGTTCAGCTGCTTCATACATGCTCCTTGTCATACTTACTAGTTTGTCTTGTCACTTGTCCAATTAAAAATAAATGAGTAAACTGTATTCTGAACTTATTATGAGTTAATAACAAACTTTTCACTTTTTTCCCCTCTTGTACTTGGACACATTAATTTTTTTATCACCTTTCCTGGTGCAGTTTTCATTATTTGTGTTGCTTTATTTTTCTCACTCTTTAATTGTAACTCTAATAGAAGTTGAAGATATGAGCCATCCAGGGTAATAGTGGGCAACTAGTAGTTGGTGGATATTTTTCAACTTAAAGCAACTTAATAAATTGGTATCAACTTTGCAACACTGAATGAGATGACACTATTGGGCTATTACTAACCATCTTAATTTGATTAATTTTTGACTAAGTAACACTGTCATGAGTGTGACCACAGAAAATACAGTATTCAGGAATCATTTAAATTAATAATGCAGCTGATTTCCATGTTATAGCTATAGCAAAATTAAATCTGATAAGAAATGTGAGAGAGTGCAATCCATTTTAATTATTTCTAGCGCTCTAATTTCAGTGTATTGGTTTTAATACTATAGATTATAGTATGTAATGTCAAGTATACGATAACGTGTGCATTTTTCAAAGAGTGCTTAATGGTAACCTGTTCTGTTACTACAGGATAGTGAATATTACAATTCTTTGAAATGGATCCTGGAAAATGACCCTACGGAGCTGGATCTCATGTTTTGCATAGATGAGGAAAACTTTGGACAGGTGTGTATTGGTTAAAAAAGAAAACAAAGATTCAAGCTTATCTTTCCTTCTTTCCTTGTCAGTTACTACCAAACATTCACGAGTTCTGGGCAGTATTTGTGGTTTGGGAACTTAATCCGAACTTTTAACTGTGAATGGTCAGTACTTCCAACAGCCATGCAGGGTTCAGATCCTGGTCCCCTTTCTCCAGGGGTCAGCTAAGACTATGGTTAAGTCCCAGTGGTCAAGAGGTCACTAAACAGAAATACTCTGGGAGATGAACTGTGGGCATATTTGCTGCAGAAAGCAGACAGCGTGGCAAATAGTGGTGTGCACAAACTTCTCTAACTTTTCCAGCTGGAAAAGTGTTTCAGCTTTCAACCTCTGGGTGAGAGAGTGGATGTCTTAATGCAGACATTCATCTCTGTGATGTGACTACCAGTTAAGGTGCCAAGTGATTATGGGGTTTGCTTGTTATTTTTAATTATATAGGAACTATTGAAAATAAACTAGATCAATAACCAGCTTATTATTGTGGGAGCTGGTAGCAAACACTATTTTTACGTTTCCTAACACTCTCCATTATAAAAGATTCTTGTGACACTTTTTAGGAATCCTTGCACCATCTCTATTCGCATCAGGCCTTTGATATTTAGCAGGGGGACCCATCCTAAGGTTCCCAAAGTGCCTTTTCTTTGACTCATGAAATTCTGTTCAGCTTTTGCTTAGAAACTCTTAAATTGTACCTCTAATAGAAGTTGAAGATATGAGCCATCCAGGATAATAGTGGGCAACTAGTTCAACGTTTGCTTAGAAACTCTTATTTTCTGCCTGTGATTTACATTTGCCAGGAAAACTTTGGCAGCCTACCAGAGTAACTAAGCACCCCAAATGTTGTAAAGCAATGGTCCCCAAACTTTTCAGTTGCACCTTACCCCTGTCTGCAGTCAGTTCAACCCCCTCTGTCCCACCCCCTCAATGGAGCTCGGGGGAAGGTGTGAACAAGAGTAAGGGACCAAGGCTGGGGCTGCAGCTGTAGAAAGTTCTGGGGTTGGTACAGAGAATGAAGCCACAATCGGGGATTGAGGTTGGCACCAAGAGTGGAGCAGTGGCCAGGGGCCAAGGTTGGGGGTGGCACTGGTGACAGTGTCACGGTGGGGCCTGCAGCCAGGTGCTGAGCTGCAACCAAAAGCCAGAGCTGTGGCTGAGGAAAGAATGGGGCTGGGTAGTGCACACTCTCTGCCACGCCCCACAGTGTTCCTCCATGAGGGCACGCCCCACAGTTTAGGGGGCCGCTGTTCTAAGGTTTGGTCTGCACCACTGCCAAGGCAGCACAGGCTAATTGGGAGCACCTGCAACCTAACTGCAGTTGTGCCATGGAGAGGGGGTGGGAGCTGGGCTGGATTCCCTTCCCCCAAACGCAGCACACTGTGCTAGTGGCTCATGGCACCCACAGGGGGCAGCACATGGAGCAGGAACAGGAGCAGGCTTCCCTACTTCTGAAATCCTCCCCCATGCACACTCAGGCTAGCACCTGGCCTTTGCAGCCCCTTCTTTCCTCCCCTTCCTGGGGGTACCACAAAGGCCAGAACTTCCCCGTTTCCCAGAGGGATGATGAGGGCTGGGGAGACTAAGTCCAGGGTTCTCCCAGCAACCTTCCAGACCTAGCACCTGAGCCTTATATCCCATTTATCCTCAGGGAGAGCCACATAAGGCAGGAACTTCCTCAATTCCTGGGGGTAGGAAAAGAAAGATACAGGCCATGCTGGGCATCCATTTCTAACCCCTCATTTTCCCCACCTGACTACCATGAGCCTTATCATCTGACCAGCAGTCCATCTTTTTACATTCCTCTCCTGGCACAGTAGATTTGCTCTCGCCATGTCATTTGGGACTGGTGGAGGGGGGATGGTCTTGCCTGATTTGCTTCTTGTCATCTCCTTTTCTGCAGTGGTAGAATTGAAAACATTCCCTTTGCTCCAGGTCTATTACTTTCCCCCTCAACTTTCAGACTACTAGACTCTCCCCATGAATGCAGAGAAATCCCCACAAGTAGTGGTGGCAGGTGCAGGAGTATTTCCAATCTTACTGCCGCAGACTGGGGTTAGGCATGGCAAGAAAAGGCGTTTAAAAAGGGCACTTCTTCCTTCTCCAGGAAGGTACAAGTGGAAGCAGTTAAGTGATGAGTATGGGGCCTGTTGTGGGAATGAGGAATCACAGCTCAGTCCGAGACTGAATGAAACTCTCTACTAGACAAAATGCTTACATCGCCTCTTGCAGCAAGTCAAAGCCTTAAGAAGATATAGAACATGTTAAGTGATACGATAGCCACATTTTCTCTAGTAGCTAATTTCACTGTATTGCACTGAACTGCTCTGGGGAATTAGCATCCTGGAGAATCCCTTGATGTAAGTGATGGAATTAAATCCTTAAGGAAGTTGTGTAGACCAGAGAGGGAGACATCTTTGCTTCCTGAATTTGTTATTGTCCTTGATGGTTTTTATTCTATATGCATAGCCCAAAAATATACAAGAAGCAAAGAACAGTAATAGAATTTCAAACATCTGTTACTTCTCCTTTAGTGAACAACGTGGGAAGGATTTTGATAGTTCTTACAATACATGGGGTGGCTATTATAAATATGTCAAGTGCTGGGGAGCTGTCTTTCAAGAACAGAAAATGAAAAACTCTGCTACATTCAGAGCTATAATGGCTCTGAGATATTGTTTGTCATTGTCTTAATGTGATGTAGCTTCTTGTGATGAGAAATAAACAAGCCACAAAATCCATCCACCTCTTCTTGGATGACATTATTTGTGTCTGGGCTCTGAATATCTTTATCCCCTTTGACCAGAAGATTAATGCTATTCTTTTATTTGTGATTTCCTTTGTTGTCTTCTCTGAGCTTTAGGTATTGGATAGCAGGGAGACTCTGGGCTCTTTGTGTGTCTCCATTCCATACTGTTGATAGTTTTTATCAAATCTCTTTCCTCAGCACCATTTTACTAGGTACTTAGTTTATTATTGTGTCCCCAGTTACTGGGAACTTCTGAAATGAGGATCCTGAGAGTGAAGTACAAGGTTGTACCGAACATGGGCTAGATTCACTTTCTGAGTTTTATACCAGCAAAACCAAACTTCAGGATTTGGCAGGGGAGTGTGCCAGGAGCAGAATAGTAGGTTAAATTAAACTAGTGCCTTCCTTCTTTGTCTCCCTTAAAATGAATCCTGGTTCAAGTTCATAACCTGCACTGCAGGAGAAAATCATTGTAGGTATGCACTGTAGGTGTAATCACACATTCTGACTAAACACCTAGAGTCCAGTCCCAATATAATGTGAATTCAGACTAATACTCCAGAGGCTTCTCTCGGGGACGTGTTTGGCTGTTCCCGAGTCTTGTTCAGGAATCTGGAGAGAATAGCCTGAAGACAAGGTATTCATCTTCATAACTTACCTGCTGGGTTTTTTCCACTTTGAAGCTGCTGCTAAGGGGCATATATTGTTTGACAGCTTTTCTTGTGCTCAATCTGCCATTCCATTCTTTAATTAAGATACCATTCTCTGGCTTATGCAGTGCTCATCCAGAGTAACTTTTGTTGAACTCTTCCTTGTCAGTTTTATTTTCCTCAGATCTTAGTTTGCATCTCTTTTAGTTTTATTGTAAAATAAAACAATGTTCTTGTTTTAAAGGGTCTACTGATGAGTAAGTGGCAAACAAATACAGTAAAGAGTTTTCAGTTTTATTCCTTTTTCCCCATTTAGGTTGCCTCACTTTCTAGCAGAACTATACAATCATCAGCAACATTCTTTAGAATTCTGTCCTTATGGTTTTTGTGCTTAATAACAACTCTGCCTGCTTTGTGGTAGCACCTTTTCCAAATCGAAGTGTCTGTGGTTATTATACTGTCTGCTAACTTAAAATTCTTCAAAATACTTGTCTAGCTCTTGAGAGAGCTGTTCCACATTTTGCCAGAAGTAGAACATGTTCATTGTCCAAGTGATTCTTCATATTCTGACCTAGTGTTCTGATCACTTCCCTCCTGCTAAACCATTCAATATTAGTTAACCGCTAAAGATTTCCTTTGTGGAGGGTGCCTCAGATCTGTATAGATAGGAAGGGTACACTCTGGCTCTGGCAACTCCTGTGAGGAGCTCCCGGGGCTGTTTTCTTCACCTGTGGTCCACCAGGGATGATGTGTGTCACTCATCAGTCATGGGAAATGCACTCTTCCCCTCTGCTGTGGAATCTGCTGAAGGGGGAGATGGAGCCAAGGAAGTGAGTGACATGACACCCCTTTTGTCCATGGGAAAGGGAAACATTCATGAAAGGAGAAGGAAAGAGAACAATCCAGACTTCAGTGTGGTAGTGGGCAACACCACACTTGCATTGTAGGACAAGAATGTTTATTAACCTGGATTCATCTTTTCAACTTAATAAGTCAGAAGGTCTCAAAGATTTTTTTTTTTTTAAAGAGAAAATTCAACCAATTCAGTGGTCTTTTTAAAATCAAGAGTTAAACCAAAAGCAGCTGTATATATAGAGCCCCACGCCTGCAGCAGTTGATGTGTAGAGAGTAAAGGTGCCACCTTGATAGCTCCCAATCCTGGTCCCTCCACAGACTGGGTGAGTCCCTGCTTAAAGCATGTGTCTTATGCCTAACTGCCATGGCCCCAGGGCTAGTTTTCTGTCACCACTGGAAACTATTCCCTCTACTGCCCAGGGGTTTGCCCATGCTGGAGAAATCCTGCACCAGTTAGTTAAGTTGACATTGTAGTCCCTTGTGTTGCTAGAGTACAAGATGGCCACCATCGCAAGCTTGAGACTCTGTCCAAGGTATTGTGCAGTGGTAATCCAAAAACTGCTTCACTGTCAATCTGTGTTCATGAGTCAACAAACTCTTTTTTTCCCTACTGAGCATCGTTAATTTAATTCTTTACTAACTTGAATAGGAAACACAAAATACAACTCTGCTGCCTTGCTTGCCAATGAAATACAGTTCACAATTTTAACTTATAAATGACCATACAGCAGTCTGTCCTAATGATGCCAGCTTTAAATATGAAACATCTTGGCATTAAGTATAAAAGTTTCATTAGCTATTTTAGCATATTAGTTACTTTTAAACACATTGAAAACTAGAGAGTTTAGTTCAACAGATACTTATGTAATAACTGTCTTCTAATGAACTTTTAACACACTGCTCAAAGTTAGTAGATCTTAAAGAAATAATTCCATGTTTTGTTTGTTTTTGTCTTTTAAAATACAGACATATCAAGTCGATTTGAAACCAAATGGGTCAGAAATCACGGTAACAAATGAAAACAAAAGGGAATATATTGAGTATGTATATACTTTATTGTATTCATTTAAATGTCTAACAATCCATAATAGCACACTTTTTGGAAGTTAACCTGCTAAGATACTGCAGTGTGGCTGTGTAGTATAAACACTACTGACAGCTAATCATTAAGTAGAAAAATCCTTTTAACTAATATGGCTTGTCTGAGTATTAGTGTTTTACTGGTTTTAATGTTATCATTTTTAATCACTGTAGAAAGTATAACCAAGACTAACCAGTCCCGTGCATGGAATGTATTAAAAACTATCTTGATGTTTTGTCATGTGGTACTTTCAAGACTGGGTATCTCTCTGTTTTGGTTTTTGCCATTTTTAATACTAGATTTTAAAAATCAAAATCTAAACCAAAAAGAAAATCCAGATCTAAACACTACCATCAGAAGAAGAATTAGATTAAATAGTCTGCCCAATTAAGATACAACTAGTAAGCAAACAGTAAATTAATGTATTAACAAGTGTACATAAACAAAAGGTTTTTTAACTTATATAGTATTTTATAATTGTTCAAAATTCAGGTCATATTTCAGCAAGATGCATGAGATTTAGGCACATATTTAAATAACACACTGAACTGGAACCTGTAAAAGGAAAAATTGCTACTTTTTACTTTATATTGTTTGCAGTATTCCAGTGTACTTACTGTCTGACTCTCATGGGGAAAACATTAGAAATTCCAATTTCGTCTGTATTTTTATTGATTATTGTTCTGCTGCTGCTGCTACTCTAACATCTACAATAATACATCTATAAGCCTAATTGCTTTTACTTGATAGAAGGCATGTAATTTTTGTTGTGTTTTCAGATGCACAAAATCAGGTGCCATAAATATTTATTTTATTTTTTATTAATACTGAGCAATAAAGAAAAGCTCCTTGAAAATCTAGGCTATGTTTTGAAAGTTTGAGTACCTGAATTCTGCTTGCACAAAGGTATTTTCTGTGTTGACTCTCATATTCAAGTTCTTCTGAGAGACGTCAAATGGGTAGCTTTTACTTGTAAACTTCCTCATTTCCTGGTAGTGCACTCATTATATGGAAATAATTGTCATATCTTTAAAAAACCCTTTAATAAAATTCCATGGGGATTTCCCCCTCCCACTCCTCCCGGTCCATAGAAATAATTTGTGTTGTACCTTATACTAGCAATACTAGATTATTGTTAAATTATTATGAAAATATAAAGTGTACCTTGGTTTTCCTCACCATCTTTACCCACGGAAAAATAAAACGTAGAAATCAATAACTGCTCACTAGCTTGCGTGATAGCTTAAATGTAACCCTTAAATGAACCCTGAGTTACTTATATGTTCATAATCAAGAGAGTTTGTTTGTGAACGTAGGGAAGGAATGAAGAAGGAATTGAAAGTTTAAAGAATGCTTGAGTTTCTATACACCTTGTTTGCAGTATGGATTGTTTAAATATAGTACTTACTATTGTTTGCAGACTATTTTAAATCATTTTACAGTCTGTCCTGTCCTAGGAGATAATGTAGATCAGTGAGCTGATTAAATTTTTAAAAACCTCTTCCCAAAAACTGCATTCCTTGTTTTATCACAGGTGGATATATCAGTGCTATTGTGTGTGAATTTCTTTAATTCACTTAATCTATGGAAAACTCTTAAAAATTCCAAACACTTATTTTGTTGGTCCTAATCACACTTAGATGAATTCTGTTTTGATAAATTATTTGAGTCTTCCTAAATACTCAACACTGAAATGTTCTAGAGTAATAATCCATGAATACAATGTATACCTTCTCTTTTGACTAGTCATATAGTAAAATGCAGTAGTAATTTTTATAATGGCACTACAATAAGCAATCCTAATAGTAATTCAGATTTCAGTCACAACAAGTCGTGCTAGAAAGTTTCTAGAAGACATTCGGGCTGTAGGCATAACTTTCAGAAGTTTTGCATTTTAACAGAATTACTGGGGGTACTACCATCCCAAATTCAATTTATGTGTGTAAAGCAAACAAGATAGGCCCTCAAGTTGATATTTAAATACCTAAATGAGTCAGTAATTTCCATTGGCTTCATTGAGAATGCCTGGGTGTATCAGTGCTTTTGAAAGACAGACTATTTGTTTAGGTGCCTTAAAAGTGTGGCTGTGTGGGAGGGATAAATAAGAATCTAGGGCCCTACTTTTTAAAAACCTTAGTCTGAGTTTTCTAGGTTATTTCAGCCAGAGACCAAGCTGTTTGTTCATGTTCTTCTTCAAATAAATTTAATCTCCATAGGAACAAAAAGATTAATTTCATTTAACTTCTGTACTTTTACTGCAAACCTCCTAATGACATGGAAAGGTCGTAACTAACGAATTTTAAACATCTGTCCAAAGCCATTTTAATGTAAGCAAGTCATTGAAATTACTTTTTTTTTTTTTTTTAATATACTCTGGTGATTTTTCTCAACCAAATTATCTGTCTTCTCATGGAAATTTGAGCAGTTAATGAAGAGATGCCATATTCATATGCTTAGTAGACATGACAAATCAAGCATATATCGGAGGCATTTTCCCCTTGATTTGCTCTGTTTATTTTATATCAGTATTTGATTAAAGATTACTGAAGCTATAAATGAGAAACTGAAAACATTAGAATAGGTGAGATCTTTAAACATTCTGTTTATATCTTCTAATAAAAGTGTTTTTGTTTATCTGCTGTAGCTTAGTCATCCAATGGAGGTTTGTAAACAGAGTTCAGAAACAAATGAACGCTTTTTTGGAGGTAAGCTTCATTAGTTGTTTTCTGCCAAATAATCTTTTCAATTTATTGTGGTAGAGCAAGATTTTTTTTCCCACGGATTTGTGAGATATCAAAGTTATGAATGGGAAATCTTGCACGATCAAAAAAATCTACAGTATTTATAAAAAATTAGTGATATTCTGAAAATGTTTCTATGACTTCTTCCCTGTAACATTCATTTTCTTTTTCAATTTAAAAGGCTTTAAAATTAAGCAAGATGTATTTCTAAATGATGATCCTAATGTTTCCTTTTTACTGAGATCAATATTCCATTCTCAAAACCCTTCTCTTCCTCCCCCAGCAGCAGTGATTACTTCTGAGTCATGCTGCCGTGCAACCATGGATCCTGGAACCCAGTGATCCACAGATCCTACCTTTTATTCTCCCTTGTGTGTTTCAAATTTCATTGCAGTTCTATCCATTGCTGCACTTTTTTCAGGTTCTGGCTTCTAGAAAATTACAAACATTACCACTGCAGAGCATCCAAGTCCAAGTGTCAGGCTTCATTCAGTTCCTACCTCCCAATAATTGGCTAACTAGACTAATTTCATGTGTAGTCTTATGGAAACCACAGAACGTCTTAGATTTTAGAAGACGACAAAATTCTACTCATCATAGGCCTGCTCGACTGAAAAATCCTTGTCTTAAAAATAAATGCAATCTCCATGCCACAATATAATATTTGCTATCTGGTATGGAAGTGCATGTTAATGCTGAGGAAGTTTGCTCTAAAATTAAGAAATGTCAGCCAAATGAAAACCAGATATGATAAATCTATTTTTGAGAGGACATTAGTTTTGTGCTGTTTTCTTTCAGGGATTCACAGAACTCCTTCCTATAGACTTGATTAAAATTTTTGATGAAAATGAGTTGGAGGTTAGTGTTTTTACATTGGTTTGTTTTATAGACAGTAAAGAAGTACTGCACACTGCTCTTAGAAATGCTAGATTCTGGAGTGAATGGTGTTTTGAATGGATTTGAGGGAGCGGGTGGATTTTCTCTCTAATTTATTTGAATGTGTGTTTTATATAATTATAACCTAGAGTTGAGAGGGGCGCTTTTCATTAAATCAGAGGGGAAAACAAACAAACCTGTTTGCACAGATTGAGCTAGGTCCCTTAAGCATGTGTGTGACTTGCTGATTCATCAACAAATGTGATCCCTGTTCTGTTGAGCATATATAGTAATTACATTCATCTTATTGGGCTGCACAGATCAGCATTCTCCAGGAACTCTACTAGAGCCAAAAGAGTTTCCTATTGTATTTGTGTGCGCTGCATAGCAGTTTAAAAGAAGGAAACAGTGGTGGGAAGGATTAACACAAAATTGTGTGAATATATTTTTTTTCTCGTTGTGTACCATTTTATATTAACATCTTAACAATTACATCCATACTTAGTTACTAATGTGTGGCCTTGGAGATGTTGATGTTAATGACTGGCGACAACACACAATCTACAAGAATGGTTACTGCCCAAATCATCCAGTCATCCAGTGGTTCTGGAAGGTAAAACAATTTATCCTCTCTTCTGACAATCCTTATATTTCTGAGATGAATGCTGCACGATATGATACTGTAGGTTCTGGTGTGAAGTCTAGATTTTTTTCTCCATGAAATACTGAACAGTTATATTTTTTTACACGCACTGGATAATAAAATAACTACCACTCTGCTTTTATTGGTTGACAGAGTTCAACATAATCATTAATGATCTGGATAGGGGGCGAACAGTAAAGTGGCAAAGTTTGCAGATGATAGAAAATTATTCAAGATAGTTAAATCCAAAGCAGACATCTTGTACTGTCATCCTGTTTAGCAGGCTACCAGGTTTGAATCTGTGTGGTTTTTTATTTATCCTTTTCTGTGCTGCTGTGCCCTCTTGTTTTACTTGAAATTAGTTCTTTCCAATGTTGATGATTATCTTCTCCACATATTTATGTATTGTCATTGTGTGTCTCTGTGATCATTATTTAGCCTAGCTACACTTTCTTAAAAACTTCCTTGACAAGGAGCAGTGCAGTTGCATCAGAGATATGTAAAAAGAAGCTATTTCCTTTTTTCCCCATGATTTGATGTCGCTGCACGTATAGCCCAAAGTTACACTGTGTTTTGTTTATCACCTATAACTTCAGCTCTAATTTGCTGTCTGCTGCCAAATCATTGTCTTTTTGTGCTTATTTCTCTAAGCACTGATTCTTCATCCCAAATTAAATCATCCTAAGGTTAACCTTGTAGAGACTTGAGCACTGCAATTTTACTGTTTGCTTTTTTGCACATATTGTTTTAGGGATGTCTCCTCTTTGATGACCCTCTCCCTCCACTCTCCCAACCTAGTTTCCCTTTCATTTGTTTCTTAAATGTTCGAAGCAGCATAGGAAGCTAACCCATGATACAGGCTTTATTTTACCTGTACAGCAGTTTGCTTGTTCTTTTTGATTCTCAGATCATATTCTTTGCCTCGTTCATTAATTTTTCACTTCAAGATAAACCTGTACTTGCTAAATATTGAAGAGCTGTTTTGTCTGGCAGGCAGGAGTTTTATCTTAAATGTGTAAGCGCTTGTGCCTAATTGAGAAGAACATAAAACATGACAAATAAATCTGGAGTGATATGATTTTCTAGATAAGGAATTTAGATGTGTTTACACATCAGTAAAAGCAGTGGGCTCAAGATATATAAGTGCCATCCCGCTCTTCATATCCTTTTGGTAGCTAGAATAGCCATAATATATAGGTATAACCCCCTCACCAAAAACAATACCTTAGAAAATAATTTGGTGTATTAAATATATATTTTTTCTGTGATCTGACTGTAGCGAATTTAGCACATCCAGTGAAGTGAGTTTAATTAAATTATACCATGGAAGATAGTAGCAAGGAATTACATTATACTGTTTCAAAGAATCTTTGTGGCTTGCTTTTCTGTGACCTGATGTAATTCTCACCCGCTTTGAGTGCTGTAGCTGTTTATGTATGTCAATTCTACTTTAAGTGATTGTGCAGACATACATTCCACTATAGGTGTGTGTACACCTATGGTGGGATGTAATTGTGCACAATACATCTTGACAGGCATCAGTTACTGTATAGGTAAGCAACTATTTTAACTTATTGTCCTAAAAGGAAAGTCAACTCATCTAAAATACTTAAGTATATACTCCCCACTGCTGCCAAAGCAGTGGCTGCATATCTTCTGTTTTGGCCCAGTGTAGATGAGAGAAAAATCTGTTTATCTAAGATTAGAAAAGCTGGTGTCATGCCAGCAATCAGAATTTTAAAATGTGAAGTTGTCTGTCTAGTTCTTGTGTTTGAGTGCAAATTGTTTTTTATTTTTATTTTTTTACAATCCATCTGGTAACTGCACACACCAATGTTCCCTCTTAACTTCTTCTTTCCATGAACAAAATACATTTTGTTATGTGCATCAAGGCATGTGCAGATGTGCACCGCTAATGGAAAGACATGCTGGTGACTATCGATGTTCTGCTAAGCAGCTGGGCAGTATTTGAATCTCTCCTAGAGGGCCACCCAAGCGCTCAGTTTTCAGGGAACACTGGCATACACTGCTCTATCGTGTGATACAACCTGCTGTCTGTCTGTCTGTCTGTCTCTCTCTCTCTCTCTGTTGTTAGGCTGTTTTATTGATGGATGCTGAAAAGCGTATCCGGTTATTGCAGTTTGTTACTGGGACATCACGAGTGCCTATGAATGGATTTGCTGAACTTTATGGTAAGTTTAAAAAGAGAAGATACATAAGGATGCTTAGCACTAAAATCTCTTTATTTTTGCTCTTAGAAATGTTTGGACCAATTCTGAGTAGGATAGCATGCCAACAAGAGAACTTGGGCATGATATAGGGGTAATACAAGATGGAAGTTTTGACTCCAGTATCAACTGAACTGCTCCAAAACGCTAGGAAGGATTTTTTTCAGGCCATCCAAACTGTGGAGGGCATGTTTTTGCTCTCTTCAGAAATAATGTTCATAGGGTAAAGAATGCATGTGTGTGGTTGCTGCTGTGCAGATTAGAAGGCCACAAGTACATCATTTTTGGAGTGTTAATGTGTACTCATTTGTGCCATTATATGTGTTGCACTTGACATTAGCTATAGAGTGCAATGAGTTTTTATAAATAAAGGGTCAGAGACTTGGCTTCTTTAAGTTAGCTTTCATGTCAATGAAGCTACACTTATTATAAGTCCAAAGATTTAGTCTATAATTTCACAAGCATTTATTTTTTTTTAGTTATAACATTTAAGTAGTCTGTCTAAAATCCAGTGTTTAAACTATATTTTTGGGGGGGGGGGGGGGGGGGATTTACTCTTTGTCCAGGTTCAAATGGTCCTCAGCTGTTTACAATAGAGCAATGGGGAAGTCCTGATAAATTGCCCAGAGCTCACACATGGTGAGTAATGAAAACATAAAATTAAGGAGTTTATGGATTGTTACACTGCCAAGAAAGGATGGATACTGGTGACCAAATATGACAGGAACATACTCTATCTCAGGATCATGACCTTGTCCTATAGAGGTGAATTTCTATAAAATGGGATAATCTCCTACCTTGTGCATTCATACCACAGTTCTAAACATTCAAGTAGTTTAGGATTAGCTGCTCCCAAACTGCAGCCATCCTGAACCTGGCAAAATTCCAGGAACTAGCTAGCTCAACTTCGGTCTGTTATAAACTGCTTCTCTTAGTTTCCAGAAGGTTCTTTGTTTAATCCTCTCATTCAACACATTAAAGGCTGTTCTATATTAGGGGACTAATGGGTTCAAACCTTTAGTGTAGATGCACAGTTTAAATCATACATACTTTGGGTAAAGAGTTTCTGTTCTCTGACTGATTCAGTTGTCCCTTAAAAATGGGTGCATTTCTCTTGGGCTATAGTCGCTATGTTTAAATGTATTGGTTCCACAGAAAGGATTCTACTTGAAGGTCTTTTCACTTAATTTCAAGCAATTGCTACTCCTGTACAGCTGCTGTTAATTTGGTATCAAATTGGAAGGCACTCATTAGTCTGCAAATTGCCTTAAGCACTTGGCAATTAAAGCAGTGTGCTAATGAGATGGAACTATCTGCTATTACAGTTTTAATCCCTTCTACTAGAAGACTTTTTTTTTTCCTATCTCAAATATATCTTTGTCAAAATGGATAATGGCTTAATCCTACAAGGTACCGAGCAGTGGGACCTGATACACCACATCATTTGAAGCTTGTGAGTGCTTTGCTGTATTAGTCAGAGCACTCAACACTTTTGATTGAGCCCAAGTACCGCATTTTTGCCATGTCAGTATTTCTGCCTGAATAGCTTTCCCTTCCATCATAAAAATACTAGTTTAAATTAAACTGAAAAACACCTGTAGGTCCTGGCATCCTAAAGCTTGCTCTGTCACTTGATAGCAATGGTGAGCTTTGAATGCTACAGAATAGTGCATGGGACTCTATTTACAGTGAACGAGAGTTTGTTTGGGGGAGGGGGGGCAGTGCTTCTGAGTGGCACGAGAAAAGGAACACAAGTTCTTTGCATTAGAAGTGCATTACTACTCCCGCCCTTATTTCATGTCTGGCAGAATTATTGCCCCTTCCTCTTTCTGAGAAACTAATGAATGGAAACAGATATATGACATGGGAAAGAGGGACTGGCAATTGTACAAATACAGCTTTCACTTTCAGTGCTAGAATCTACTTGAGAAATCTCGTTCCTCTCCTCCCTCACTCCCTCAACCAGTACTACTCTGGCAGGCAGCTCTTACTCTCATCCCCACAGGCCTGGGTTCAGTTTCAGTGAATGACTTTTATTCTCTTCCTTGAAATGTGCATAGAATGAGCTCTGTGAAAATGTGTGCGCCAACAAAGTGCAACCACAGAAAAACACTGCACAGAAGCAGCTGGCTCCAGGCGACTCCATATGCCCCTGACTTGTCAGACAATTCACTGAAAAGCTGAGACCTCAGCCCAGTTGACTTAATTTAAGTTAGCCAGACGCATCCATAAAACTCAGACGACGGGCACTGAGAATCGTGAAGCAAACAAAGAACCAAAACAATCAATTATTGTGACTGTTTTCCATGCATGGAAGCTCTGTAAAATAAATAGGGCTTAAATTATTTGTTGTTCTATAGATAATACAACATGCAGCATTTAATAGTAATCACCTTTCCATACAGAACACAATAGCAGGCAGCTGAACTTCCTATAGATCACAGTTTTAGTTATCGATTAAATATCGAGGATGTTCTCAAAGAGCCTTTCCTCTCTTTTTTTGTTGTTGTTGTTCCCACTCCTCTGGAGGGAAAATGAGCATCTGACCTTTAAATTCAATGCATCTCTACTGAGTCTTTGGAACGGATACAGCCCTGTCTGAAGCCTGGCTTCCTATAGAAAGAGAGGATTTAAAATACATTATTTTTTCTCTTCCAAGTGTATTTGAACAGTTTTCCAGTCTGAGGTCTGAGTGGGAACAAAGGGCTGGTTATCTATGTAACCAGAAGCACAAGAGCTTTAGAGGGGGAAAGGAAATTATGTAGATGGCTCCATTTAAGACAATAGGATCACACATCCCTAATCCCTCCAAATTATTTGACCTCAGTGTAGTTTTCACATTTCTTATACATTGTAAATTGATTGTCAAATGATACTTCCCCTCCTTCGATTTCAGCTTTAATCGCCTTGACTTACCTCCTTATGAAACTTTTGAAGATTTACGAGAGAAGCTTCTTATGGCAGTTGAAAATGCTCAAGGATTTGAAGGAGTGGATTAAAACAGCTACTTTTTTTTTCCATCGAGCAAGTTCTGCTTGAACTGTTGAATTTGCCTAATGGACATAACCAGTGACAGTGGCAGAACAGTTGCACAATGTTGGTTCATGGAGCAAACTCTTCTACAGTGCAGTTGCCTAAATTCAGAAATTTGAACTACAACCTGTGGATAACACTTGATATTTCCACAGTAAATCACCAACTGGTTGACGTGTACTCTAATTACATTTCAGCAGGACTTGTTCTATTTATGTTGTGCCTCTGTAGGCAAAGCCCTTAATAAATATTTTACATACTTTCTAATGACAATGAATGGAATTAATCACTTTACAGGTATAGTATTACAACTCATGTTTACTTTTTTAATGATTTAGACATTTTTCAGATTTTATTTCATCAAAATTAAAAATGTCATATTCTTGGAAAAATGAACATTTTTCTTATCTGAATTTCATACCAGCCTTGACACCAGTGGCATTTTTAATTTCAAAATACATTTTGAGCCTTGTGTCCCCAACCTATTAGAAAAGCTGGAGTAACCAATGTGAGAAATTTTCTGCAGATGGAATATATTAATGGCAATTCTAAAAGCTTTTAGGTGAACACATTAATATTTTCTGTATCCAGAAGAAAAAGTACAAATTGGATGTTACTTTTTTGTATAAATCAATAGAAGAATTACAAGCTGAGAGAGGATCATAACATAACATGCCAAATCTCACGGTCAATAAAGAAATCACCTCATTATTTCTTGGTAATATTTATGTGTACTATAAAACATTTTAGGATAGGGTTGGCATTATCATTATAGGAAAAAATGCTTAACCCTATCATTAACTTTGTACAGTGAGTCTTTACTATTCTTTCCTATTTTCAATGGAGGCATTTTGAATGAAACCTGGCACTGCTTGATTTGAAACTGTGGAAACCAGATCTGTTTTGTTTCCTATTTGTATGCATTTGCTAATGATACCTAAATAACAGGGTTTTTTGTTTTTGTTTTTGTTTTGTTTCTGACTGCACCAACTCTAAAGGCACTTTATGTAACACATGGAGGTCATATCTTTATCATAAACATTTATGTGATTATATTCCTTCTCACTGCACATGTCTTTCAGGTGCAGTATCTATCAATTGTGAATTTGGCTGCTGCTGTATAAAAAACAGATGTAGAGCTGGGCCTGCAGACATGTTCTCACCAATTGTTTTTGTGATTATTTTTTTATTCAATCACAAAGATTTATTTAATATATACAGTTGCCTAATCAATTTTGTTACCTATGACATGTTGCATGCTTAAACTATAACACCTGAGTTATATCTGTTGTGTGATCAATTAAAGGCGAAAAAGAAGATTTTGCATTTGATCCACTGAAGTTAAATGGTTAACACAGCAGTAGGGTTAGGTTTGTGGGTATGCATTCAGCAATTTAATTATGTTCAGATTTGTGAGGTGTTTGTCCACGTATGTAACACACTTTGGTTTTTTTTTTTTCCCTAAGAACCCGACTAACACTTATTCACAAGCAAATGACAGGGTGCAAGAAAAACTGAAACAATTTCACCCCTTATTGCCAAGAACTGAGCTTTTTTTTTTTTTTTCTTTGCACATGCAATCTGCTGCCAGCAATGCATGAGGCAGCAGTTGCTGGCAAGGAGTTCAATAAGTATTAACTCCAAAGCAGGAAAGCTAATTTAGCAAAACTTATTGAAGCTAATAACATTCAGCAAATGCTAATTTGTCAGACTTTGCTGGACTTGGGATGCAGCCTTGGTTTGCTTGCAAAAGTTTGAAGAGTCAGTAGGTGCATGAAGAAGTTTTGAACCTTCTAATCTGAATATAGATTAAAGTTAATTCCCTTTCTATATTAATTTTATTTTCAGACATTCCTTTTTTTCCGTCTGCTGAGCTGAAAATCTAGACATGAGAATGAAATGGGCTGAATCTGAATAGATGTAAAACGTTATAGTGATAGTCTCTTATGCTTTTAGAGAGTGGGATCTGATCTTTCTAATGTATATCTACATGCCAAACTTTTGTAACTAGAACAGGGAATTGCCTTTAAAAATGTTATTTTCCAAGTTCCGTTTTCTTTTTCAAAACAATGTCTTAATAGAAAGAGAGTTTTTTGTATGTTAGGAGGCAACATTTTCCTTCAGTGCCATGTCACAGAAACTTATTCTAAGGACATTTAAGAGTTCTTGCTATAGACTTGAAATATAAACTAACGCTTATGTAATAAGGGATAGTTTAGTGTAGCAGATAGGTTGGAGGAACTGGGAGTATGGAGACTTGGGTTCCCAACTCTGCCATCACTCTCACTGACTCCTTGATTGAGTCATTTAAAATTGATTCTTGTTTCCCCAACTGCAAAATGGCTTCAGATGTGTGTAAAATTCTTAAAATCCTTCAGATGAAAGGTTGTATGTAACTTCAAAAGATTAAATAATGGAGCATAACATTTTAAAATTAGGCAAACATCTTTTCAGATTCACTTACACATAAACTAACAATAGAAACTCTAAAAGATTTCAGTATACCTTACTGTATTGAGGTAAATTCCTGTAAAGGAGAAACCCCATATTTTTATCATTGAAAGTACTCATTGTTGGAAAGTAAGTACAGAAAATGTTTCTCAAAAAAATACCTACCAATCGCTTAAATTCTCTGGACTCTAAACTTTACTGTAGAAGTGAGTCTTTCCCTTTTCATCAGGGTGACTTAGAGATCCAAACTTGGTAATCCTGGCTAATATATGAAGGTAAATTGATAATGTGAAAAGTAAAGTGTTTAGCCTGATCCCATCAATGCTCAAAGCCTTCTTTCTTGCATTTTAGCTTTCATTCATATTGGCTATAGCTAACAGGCAGCTCCTGAGCAGCGCAATCCTTGGCCTAGTCTGCATTTGGATTTTAGCCACTAGTGAAGCTATATCAATGTAGCTGCACTGGTGCACACTCGTAGTGTAAATGCACTGCACTAGTGTAAAGCAGATGTTGTACTAAGGTAGCTTACCCCACTGGCTAAAAACCCTATTGTAGAAATGCTCCTTGTTTCAGCCAAAAGGCTGTCATGACCTGTGGAATCTATTCTTAAACCCAGGGAATTTTCTTTAGTTTTGCGAATGACTTGTGTGAGGTCCAGGCACATAGTGTGTGCTTCTGCAAAACAGCACATATAAGGGAGTTTGATTCAATTCTGCAGATTATTTTGTAACTAAGAAGTGTATATGTTGAAACTGTTTTTGTGTTGACTATTACAATATAAAGTAGATTTCTAGGAGTTTCTCTTTATACACACTGAACATCTTAGATGTTCTCCTGGAATTCCTGGCATTGTATTTGAAGGATTCTTTCTAGGAAAAGGTGGCTAAATGTCTCTTATTTATTAAATCTTAATGAGGCAATTGCTCCATTTGGACTTGTGCTCTAACTTGATGCCTTCATTTAATATTCAAATACACATTCATTTGCCCTGACTGTATATGGATAGTTCACCCTAGGGATGTGAACGACTAGTTTCCTAGTCACACACCCCCACCCCCACCCCCACCCCACACACACACTTTGCTGCCTCTATCAGAAAGAGGCAGCAAGGCGGAAGAGGAGGGAGTGCTTCAAAGCGGCAGCATGGCCTGGGGCCAGACCCCGGGCTCCATGCAGTGCTGCCTCTTTGAAATGCCACATGCAGCCCAGGGCCAGCTGGGAAGCCTGGGCTGCACGCAGCATTGTCAAAGTGGCAACACTGCGTGGAGCCCGGGGTCAGCTGGGGACTCCCCGCTGATGCTGGGCTCTATGCGGTGCTGCCACTTTGAAAGGCTACAGGGAGCATGGGGCCAGCGGGGGACTGCTCGAGTCCCCCTCTGGCCCCATGCTTCCCACAGTGCTTTCGCCTTTGAAGTGTAGCAACAGCCCTGCTACACTTCAAAGGCGGAAGCACCTTATCAACTAATCGAATAATCAATGCAAATTGCATCGACTATTCAATTGGCAAAATAATTGAAATTTTACATCCCCAGTTTACCCCCTTAATTACAAAACAGATACAAATTCTACAAAAGTATTTTTAAAAAACATTTGTTCCGGCCAAATTATTGTCATTTCTTGCTCACATCAGGTCATATCTGGCTTTCTCATAAGGCAGGTCAGTAACATACTATAATTCCAGCATTTATTCCTAGTTGATTGGAACTCATTACGACAGGACTTAATTTCTTCCTGAAAGTTTCTTCCTTTTGTCTTGCTGCTGAAGTTAACCAAGCAAAAGCAAATTTATTATTTGACTTTTATTTTAAAAACTCTCTTCGTAGAGGAGGTGCTCCTATTCTGAATTCTCATAGAAGGAGGGCAAGCTGCGTGCTGTCTTGTAATATTTTCTGATAAACCAGCAGAGGATGCTGCTCTACAGACTAATCGGTGCTGCTCCTTCCCCCTCCCCCCCCCCCCCCAATATCTTAACTACCCCAAAAGAAATCCACTACCTCTGTTGTGTGATTAGCCTTTGCTGCCTGGTGATCGAGACTGCAGAGTTTGGTATTATACTTGCAAATCTCACTTCTGAGAGATTGAATCTGTTCAGATACTTTGAGTGAAACCTTGGCCTTGAATAGCAAAACTCCTACTGGTTTCAGTGGGGCCTGGAATTTACCCTTTGTGTTCTGGAATTTATAACCGAGAGGAGTAAGTGACACATTTGAGCCACTTTTTACACACACACACACACGTATGTACGTACGTACGTACGTACAATATATCCGATGATATACAAAACTGAAATTTTAATGTCAGAGAAAAAGAAAAAAAACCTTATAATTACCAGAGTGGATATTTTACAAGCATGAGGGTGTTTTAATATAAAAAATATTTTCCTTTCCTTGTATGTAATTTGGAAAAGGTCTCTCTTCCAACATCAGTAAGATGTTAGAAATACACTAGAAAGTAATGCATGTTTGAAATGCATGGGAAAATTGTTTTACTAATACTGGAATCTAACTCATATTAATGTTAAATATCCCTCAGGTATGTCATACTGCACACACAACTTTTCATTCATATCACTACCACAAACCATATTTAATCACATGCCTCTGTTTTTTTAATGCCATCTGGAGTTTCCCATGTTGCTTTTTCATTTTGAATGTCATGTCTTCCTATTTCAATTAACACCAGTGTAGCTTTTGTTCTTTTTCACCACTATATATACACATATAAACACAGCATGTACCCACATAAAGCAGTACATATATGTATTGCACTTTTATACTTTAATCAATTCTGTGTTCAGGATTGGCTTCTAAAAAAGACTGTGGGCAGTTTGTCTCCAGTGCGGCTTTAACAAGTAATAGTGACTACATCATGATTCTCAGAACCCAAATAAAACTGCTAGAAGGTGATGTTGCTATGTTCTGTGTTTGTAAACTTATGACCTTTATTCAAATTTAAACCTGAAATGACTACTTCCAAAGGTGAAAAACAGTTTCAAACATTCCATATGAAATTCACAATCTTTCGTAACTTTTTATTGTAAAACCACCTCAAAATATGAGGCTATTTAAAATACTAAACCACTTTACAATTGATTAAAAAAATGAAAACTACTTTAAATACTCATTTTTCACAATCAAAATAGCTTTAAAGTATAGTTGGATTTGATACACAATGGGAAATGTTTTTTTGTTTAAGGACAAAATCATTTTTTCCATTTTATTTTCTTAAGAGAAGTGAAGGAAATTGTAGTTTGTTTTCCTGACAGCAAAAGATCAATGTGACAAAATGAAGTTGTTGTAATGAAATGATGCAACTTGTTAAATATTTAATAAAGAATTATGGAAGCTGGAACATTTTATACTTCAATACACGGTCGTCTAATTGAAAATCTGTTGTATTATGTTAAAAGGGTTATGACTTTCAGCTAAGTTCTAGAGGTGAATGCAGGAAAGTAAACACTGGTAATCAGAGTACCTATGTACAATTTTTATCTGAAGCATTATCACCATCCAGGTATTGCACCTCTTTCCTTGATAATTTCTACTTGACAGTTATTGGCTTGCACTTTTACGGTAAGTTGTGCACACGATATACTGTTTAAGATATTCTTTTGAAAGAATGGCATGGGAATTAAAAACAGAACTGCCTTCCCCACTGCCCGCCCCCTTCCCACACACACACACATCTCCCTACCCCTAACTCATGAACCATTGTTAAACTTTTTTAGTATCAGATGCAAGGTTCAAAGTGAGTCCTTTTGTTTTTATATTGTTAAACTTTCAAAAGTGTATTTCTAAGCTTTATTTTATGATTCAACATATCTACAGCAAGTATATATTTTAAACCCTGCATCTGTGAACAGTCTTTACAGATCTTCCCACTGTAGCTATTAAAATGTAGGTTTTCAATGACACAGAAATGTGAACATTAAATGCAGTTAAGTGTGTTGCTTTTCTCTCATATATTACCAAGTTCCGAAATATCTCTAAAAGGAAGCACAATAACAAACTACTGTATGTACTTTCAATAGAGTATGATAATTTAACTTAGAACTTGGATTAAAAAGAGAGATGTGTTAATTTAACAACCAAGCCTATATTAATGTTGTATAGCTCATCTTTTGTACCAGGTGCCACAATTCAAACTCAAAACACAGCAATACTAAACTAAATTTTTGGCCACTATCAGTAGCTTAGATGATGTGCATTACAATTGCCCAACAAGAAATTCAGGATGTTTGGGCAGGGATGTTCTTTCTTGTTCTGTTTGTACAGTGCTCAGCGCATTGGGATTCTAGTATGTGACTACAGATGTAAGCGGTTAACCGATAGGCATAATCTTACCAGAAGCCATCTTACCAGCACCTGGAGTGCATGAGGCTGGTAGTGTTTAACCATGTAACTGATGGTTTTTAATTGGTTACACCAGGAGTGCGGAACAGCTTGCCTAGATACAGCCTCTGAGGCTCCAGGCTCCCTTCCCAGCATTGGGGAGCCCATACTGGCACTCCAGTCCCCCCGCTAGAGCACACAAAATCTATTGGCCTCCTCTTCCCCCCCTCCCCTGCTCTGATGTGCAAGGGGAATATGGGGAGTGTCTTTCTTCTCAGTCAGAGGCCACATTGGTGAGGATTTGGGATTTTATTTGTTTTATTTTTTAATTTCTTTGCTTCTCACTTGTGTGTGGCCCCTGAGTTTTTTGTGGGTCAGTAGCTCTCGACCCAAAAAAGGTTCCCCACCTCTCGGTTACACAGTTACTATTTTTAATTTTAATTTTTTTCGTCCTTATACATGACAAGGGCTCCTAGATGCTCCAGTAATATAAAGAGATATCAGACTCTTGGTTCAAGCAAGTCACACTTCTGACTCAGCAGAAGACTTTGAAAATAGTGTATCCTCCTCCACAACTGTCAGAATCCCTGTCCCCCAGTAAATAAAAGGGAAATGATTATGTGCTAAGAAAGGGGTGGGAATCTCCAGCCCCCTGTTTAATTTGATCATGCCTGCTGCAAGTCTCTGTGCTGTGGGCCAGAAGCTCTGAGCCTGAGCAACCCTTGAGAGGTGTTTTGGGTTTTATGCTGCTTGTTGGGAGTAGGTGAGTGAGGTGTGTGTGTTTGGGTTTTTACTTGTGTGAGATCCCCAATTGATTTTTTTTCTTGTGTGTCATTGATTGACTTCTGACTTCCTCCCCCCCCCCCCTCAAAAAAAGGTTCCCCTCCCCTGTGGACATACATTAATATTTTACTTTATTTAAAATGGAATTTGATAAAGGTGAGAGAGTTAAAATGCTTAATCTGTTTAATAATTCAAATAAAACCATTCTCCCTAGCTGCTACACTAACAAAATGGTGTAGGCTTAATTATATAATTTACTATGAGTTTCCATTAGCAACTGGTGATCTGCAGAAAGATTTACATTGAGCCAAGTGGTAGATGGGCCAAAAAGTTTGAGAACCACTGACCTACATTCCTGCATGCAATCAGATGAGTGCCTCCATTTGCAAGTTCTCATCTACTGTTACCTTGGGAAGGTGAGAGAGGGCTGAATTGAGGCAACAGTTTTGTAACTGCTGGGAATGGAATTCTATCCTCTGAAATGGTCTGCAAGCTCTTTCCTCCTTTTCCCCCATCTTTAACTTCTCCTTCTGTTACCTTCTCCTGTTGGACAATAGGGTTAAAATTCAAAGATTCAAAATGATCTGGACAAACTGGAGCAACGGTCTGAGGTAAATAGGATGAAGTTTAATAAGGGCAAATGCAAAGTACTCCACTTAGAAAGGAACAATCAGTTTCTCACATACCGAATGGGAAGTGACTGTCTAAGAACAGTACTGCAGAAAGGGATCTAGGGGTCATAGTAGGACAAAAGCTAACTATGAGTAGGGTTGCCAGATGGTTTCAACAAAAATACCGGACACACTTGACATTACATCACAATCTACATTACATCTTATTTAGAAAATACCAGACATTTATATTTTCTCAATTTATTTCCCGAACAGAAAGCTAAAATACTGGACTGTCCGGTTCAAAACCGGACACCTGGCAACCCTAAATATGAGACAACAGTGTAACTCTGTTGCAAAAAAAGCAAACATGATTCTGGGATGCATTAAGAGGAGTGTTGTGAGCAAGACACAAGAAGTCATTCTTCCACTTTACTCTGTGCTGATTAGGCCTCAGCTGGAGTATTGTGTCCAGTTCTGGGCACCACGTTTCAAGAAAGATGTGGAAAAATTAGAGACGGTCCAGAAAAGAGCAACAAAAATGATTAAAGGTTTAATCTAGAAAACATGACCTATGAGGGAAGACTGGAAAAAAAAATGTGGTTTGTTTAGTTTGGAAAGAGAGAGACTGAGAAGGGATATGATAGTACTTTTCAAGTAAAGAAAAGGATGTTACAAGGAGGAGGGACTTAGGTTGGCCTCTGATGATAGGACAAGAAGCAATGGGCTTAAATTGCAACAAGGGAGGTTTAGGTTGGAAATTAGGAAAAACTTCCTGTGAGGGTGATTAAACACTGGAATAAATTGCTTAGGGTGGCTGTGGAATCTCCAGTACTGGAGATAGTTAAGAGCAGGTTGGACAGACATCTATCAGGAATGATCTAGACCAGGGCTGGGCAAAAGGCTCTCATCAGGCCGGATCTGGCTCACAGCAGCTCACAAATCTACCTCTAATGCATTGCCTGAGAGCTGCTGGGGAAGTGCAAGCCCTTTCAAGTGCTGCTATTTAAAGGGCTTCTGCTTTCTGGGTGGCTGCTACCATGTTGCCTGGCAGCCACACAGCAGGCATGAGCCCTTTAAATAGTAACAATTTAAAGGGCTTGTATAACCCACACCTAGTGTGTTCACTGTCCCATGCAGTGGCACTTAGACCACAGCAACAGATAAGAACTAGATATCTCTACAGCATGGGCTGAGAGCTAGCTGGCTTTTAGCTCAAAGGGTAGAGGCTCCTATACTGAGGTCCCAGGTTCAAATCACCTGGTGGCAGTTACACTTATGCTTGCTGGGTGGCTGCCTGGTCACGTGGTAGCAGCCACCCAACAGGCACAAGTAGAGTCAGTAGCAGCAATTAAAAGAGCTGCTGGCCCATGGCTGCCCTGCCAATCCCCTCTTCTCCCCACCCCCACCAATCAAGACCTGGGGACAGAGGCGCATGCGAAGTCTCCTCGCCCGCCAGGCTCTTAGAGCCCCAGAGGGAACTGCTGGCTGTTCAAAACAGCTGGTGGTTCTCTCTAGGTGCTGCAACCCCTGGTGGGGTGAGGACGGGGGGGGAGCTAAGATTTAATGTGCTCCCCCAACCCCAGGCAAATCAGGGTTGGTGGGCGGTGAAGTCTCCTGGCTCGGCTCTTCCGCCTGAGGCCCCACCACTTCCAGCATGGCCTGTAACCACTTTAGAAATTCCTGAAGAGGCCCCTTAAAAAAATTGTCCACCCCGATCTAGATGGTGTTTGGTCCTGCCATGAGGGCAGGGGACTGGACTTGATGACCTCTCAAGGTCTCTTCCTGTTCTAGTGTACTATGATATCTTAATATGGAAAAACCATTCACTTCCTAGGCATGTGGGGAACAGAAATGTTCGCATGAAGTTCTGTCATCAAGCATAAAATGCTGAACAAATTGCAAATGGTCAGAAATGTGCACTATTTTTGAAAGAAGCATCTGTTTAGAGCTGATGTCCCTGTAGTAGAATGTTAAATGTGACCAGCGGTAAACCTGCCATCCTGTCTTTATTTTATTGACCATCAAAAGGACAAGGGGGCAGCCTTTATTGGGAATCTGATGTTCAGAATGGAGATCATTCTAGGGACTGTACGGTGTACATCTCTCTACAGACCTTGCCAATTTCAGTTGTTAGCACTGAGGCCCAGGTCCATTAAAGTAGGTTAAACTCTAGATTTAGGCACCTAAGTTCCAATTTTTGGCATGAATGCCATCCACAAAACTCAGTCAGCAATTTTCCTACCTTGTTGGCATCTAAACTTATTTTTGCAGTAAGAGTTCCTTTTGCACCTAGGTCTGCCTCTGGGTATGCATACTGCTGCTTCGTGCCCAGAGGCCTATTTCCCACCTAAAATTAAGTGCAATACACTATCACTGAAATGCCTATTTCACCTCGGGGGCCCAATCCCATAGGCATGCTCCAAGACCATTGCCCAGATCTGGTCCCATTCAAAATCTGGCTGAAGGGGCACCCACACAAAGCAGTCACTGGGCCAGAATGTAAGACTGTAATTTGGTACTTATGGTATGGTACTCAGCTGGACCACTCCTCCTGCTCCAGTGATATTACTCCCAGTGGCCCAGCGTCAACAGGACAGAGAGCCCCATATATTCCATTGCTCAGGGGTTAGAGCACGGTTGTGGGATCATATTTTTAGGTGCCTGTTTTTCCCCATTCAGCCCTAGCTCCGGCATTGTGGAGCGAAGCACTCGTCTGTAGTTTATTATAGAGAGCTAAAAATTAGGTGTTGCAATGCTGAGTGCTACAACATCCAAGTCCCTTTGTGGATCTAGACACTTAACATCCAATAAAAACTAACTATCCTTAAATTGTACTGCTTTCCCTCTATAGTTACTTTAAAAAAAAAGTAAAGCTAATAGTGAAAGAAGCGAAGATATACACATATCAGATACCCTTGTGAATCAAGTGCAGAACTGGGAGTCAAGAGGGCTGGGTTGGATTCCTGGCTCTGCCAAAGGTTTACTAAATAACTTTGGCAAGTCATTTAACCTGTCAACCTCATCATCCTCACTTGTAAATTGGAGGTAAGAATCCCTTGCTGACTTTGATTGGTAAGGACCAGTTCAGCAATGGTTGTATTGCACTTTAAGCTCCTTGGCTGGAAGGAACTATTTGTAAAAAATGTAGCCTAGGATGAACAAGTCATCTTCAGGTGCCAATGTTGACTTTCTAAGAGCTGGATACTGGTGAAAGGACATCTGTATCTCTAACACATCATCTTAATTGGCTCTTCCTAGTGTCACAGCTGGGTCCTGGATGGTCAGACCTAGGAGTCAAAGTCCAAATTCGTGAGACAGGAATTGAGTGTTGGCTAGGTCAGAATACAGCAGGCCTGGGCAAAATACAGCCCACCAAGCCACCAGATCTGGCCTGCGGAGCTGGCTGCTGGGCTCCCTTTCTGTTTCAAACCCTCCCCCCAACCCCAGCACAATCCCATTGGCCGGTTTCTGGCCAGCAACCAGCCAATGAGAGCTGCTTGTTAGTTCTTATTGGCTGCCTGTTATTCTATGCCCCCTCTCCTTGGCTTAGTTATTCACTGAAGCACATGGCCAGGCAGGCTGGCTGGGAAACTTTTTAAGCTCTGGACACCTTAGCTCTGTAGGAAAGCAGACTGGTTTGGCTGCTGGCTGGTAAGACTCCTGGCCATAGCCTGCTTCTCGCACCCCAGCCCTTCCCTGCCCCAATCCTCTGCCCCCCAATTCAACATATCCAAACCCTCTGTTTCCCTCTTGCATCCATACCCCCTCCCAGTTCTGGCACCAAATCTCCTGCCCCAGATCACAATCCCCACCTACCCTAGATCACATCCCAAACCCCTGCACTCCAGTCCCTTGCCCTAGGTCACAACTGCCTCCTTTACCCAAACTCCCTCCCAGACTTCAGTCTCCCTTCTGCACCCCAAACCTTTACCTCCAGCTCCCTTCTGCACTCAACCTCCATCCCAGACCCTACATCTCCTCCATTAATATCATGGAAGAGTGCGGCCCTCTACCACTTTCCAAAACCTTGGAGTAGCCCCCTGTCAAAAATTATTGCCCACCCCTGGGATACAGGGAATTCAGAAGCTGGAGGCAAACTGGGGGTCAGACCCTTGGGTGAGATGCCAGGAGTTGTGCCAAGTCAGGAGGCCAGGAAATCAAGCCAGGGTGCACAGGAAGCACAAGGCACACAGTCCAGAGCAGGGTGAAGCCCCACTGTTTAGACAGCTTCCTGTTCCGGCATCTGGCTTTTAAGTAGGGGTAGTGGGCCAATGAGCTGCTCTGGTACTCTGCCAATAAGACCTCTTGGGCAGAGCCTCAAACTGGGGCTGGATTTCATAAGTCTCAGGTAAGCAATTATCGGCAGTCTGCTGATGGAGGGTTGGCATGTGGTCATCCTATAAATCCTTTAGAGTGAGGTTTGACAGCCATGGGTCATAACACCTAGAGGAAAGATGTTGAGGACTTTCCAGTTAAGGCTCCATTTGTAAAGGTATTTAATCACCTCCGTTCCATGAAGTCACGGGAGTTAAGCATTTAGTTGTGTTTGAAGATCCCACTAGGCACCTATGTGCATATTTAGGCACTTAAATGCCTGTAAAAATCTGACCCCTATTCTCTCAAAGGCTGAGCCCCTGTTACTTCAGCAATCCCTCCTATTCTGAGTTAGTTAATTCTATTGACACAGCTTTCTGACCTTCATACTCTGCATTAGTCCAAGAGTGAAGCTGCAGAGCCATTCACATTCTTGAGCACAGCTGCCATGAAAGAGGTACCTCAGGGTGTGCTATGGAAACTTGACAGGTTGAGCTACTGCTCCCAATGGTTCCTAGGCTGCACGCAGGGAGCTCAAATGGAGAGAAACAACCCTTTGATTAGTCACTGATTAGTATCCCAAGCCTTGCTTGGCAGCAGCCTTGTTCTCACACAATTTATTCTCTCAGATGCCTCTGCTTTTATTATCCAATTCTTCAGGTTGCCAGAAGAATCTCACTAGCCTGAGTTTCTGGACTGGGTTTGAATCATCTGCTCAATGTTGTTTTAGTGCAAACCAAAAGATGTGTTAAATCAATAAGTGCGGCAAAGATTCCCCAGCAAACTAAATTTCAATACACCATTAGGAATTTGGGACTGAAACTTTGAAATGGCCTTAAATTTAAACAGTGAACTATGATAGAGTCTATGCCTACTGTGTGATTTAATAGCTCATTAAATCCTTTCAGGGGGTCATAACTTATTTGCCACAATTGGTTTCACAGCACAGACATCCAATTTGTTTCTGTGCTGCTTCAGACAAACCCCTAACCTACTGTTCCTCCTCCCAGGGTGAAAATGAAATAGGTTTTATACTGTGCAGTGTTCAAAATGAGACAAGGTGGGTGAGGTAATATCTTTTAGATAGTAGAGACAGGTGTGCAGTCAGCACTATATACTTATTTGGATTGTCAGGCAGTATTTTGCCTTAAAGACTTGAGATATTACTTGGCGATTAGAACTGTACAACAGTCAGGAGCTTTTTCTTAGGCTGTTATTTGAATTATGTGGTGTCACCATTTTCTGTATGTGGCAATTGGTAGGGAATAAAGTAGACTACTCCTTTGTCTCTTTCATCTCCATCCGAAGAGATTTTTATTTCATCTGAATACAGAACTAAAATCAAGGGGTGAAATGAGTCAAAGACTTTCCAACCTGTTTGCCTAAAGTTAGAAGGCTAGAAATCCAGTTAGGCGCCTAAATAAGTGGCCTGATTTTTTTCAAATGTACTAAGCATCCAGCAGTGCTAAATGAAGTGAGTGGAAGCTGCTGGGTGTTAACTAGTTTTGAAAATCAAGGCCAGCTTGACAGTAGGAAATTAGGTCAGTATAACAATATCGCTCGGGGCGTGAAAAATCCACAGCCTGAATGATGCATTTAAACTGACAATAACTCCCAGTGCAGGCAGCGGTAGGTTGATGGGAGAGTTCTTGCATCAACCTAGCTACCACTTCAGGGAAGTGGATTATTTAAGCTCTCCCGTCAGTGCAGATAGTGTTTTTATTGAAGCACTGCAGCATTTTAAGTGTAGACAAGCACCAAGGGATTTATTCAGGTGCTTTAAAGTGGATTTAGGAATCTAAAGCTATGCATACACTACAGCCCTTACAGGGGAACAGCTATACTTGTGTAAAGTTACCCATGTAGCTGCATTCCTCCCAGTATAATTAAACCACTCCCAGAGAGCCTCTCCTGACAACACCGCACTTCCACACCAGCACTATCACTGGTGTAATTTATGTTGGACAGGAGAGTTTTCTCACATCGCTGACGGACACAAGTGATAGTGAAGACAAATCAATATGTATGCACTTCAAGTGAAATCTTGGTCCCATTAAAGTCAGTGAATGTTGTGACAACCCTGGGCACGTCTACACTGCGGAGTTATTTCAAAATAACTCCTGAAATAATTTCAAAATAGCAATATTCCTCTTTGCAAGCAGAAGTTATTTTGAAATAACAGGCTTGGTAGTGTGGACGCTCACCTTATATCGGAATAACTCCCCAGTGTAGACATGCCCCCTGAGATTATATCTACAGTTAGAGCAGCGCATAGAGTACAGGCACAAGACATGTAGGCTGTGTCCACACTTGTCACTGTGGTGTGTAGCTACGTATTACACTGAAAAGCTTCAGCAGCTGCAAGGTAGCCGGACACTGTGCTGCTAAAATTAGCAGTGTAGACATGAAAGCCTCTGCTTGGGCATGTAGGGTACTATTCTGCATGCCTCACTATCTACACTGCTATTTACACCCATGCTAGCTGGGTGTGCAGTGTCTGTACTCTACACACTGCTGTAAGTGTAGACTTACCTTGAGTTCTAGGTGTAAGCAGGTAAGGAGTCTATAAAATCTCACTAAATTTGGAAAACCTATTTACATACGCAGGCTTGGCAAAATATTGGAGGGTTGGGAGCTACATTGTCCTGAGCCAGGATCCCATGGGATTCAAATATCCTCAAACTCTGGGGAAGTCCAATTTCAAAGTTTGTGGCCCAGTCTCACCTCTTGTAGTAATTCTCTCTGACTTACGTCTGTACACGCAATTTAACTTCCCTACTTTGTATAATCAGCTAATTTAGTAGTCGATGGAATTTCCATCAACAACTTGATTAGTCGATAAGGGGAGAAACTGCAGAGCCACAGCAGCAGGGTTAGCTCCCAGCCCCGAGAGCTGACCCCACTGCGCTTCTGCTTTTTAAGGGTCTTAATACATATAAAAAGCAGAGGTACAACGTCTGGTTCCAGGCGCAAGCCAGGAATCAGCTGATTCCCAGCTCACATCCAGTCCCAGCTAAGCCTCTTGCTCCCCCCTCCTCGCCCCCTGTGACAGTACTGGGGGGAACCTGGAGCTTTTAAGCCAGCTCCCCCCAGCACTGGCTCCTGTTTCCCCTCCCCTTCCCGGCCCCCTTGCTGCCTCTCTCTGGCTATGTCTACACTTCAGGGATTTTTTTGGAAAACGATGCGCAAATTGCAAACCGCAATTTGCGTATTTTTTTCCGCTTTTTGTCGGAAGAGGCTTTTCCAATACTTGGCCCGTCTACACCGGGCCAAATGTTGCAAAAACCTCCTCTTTCAGAACATCCCTTATTCCTCATATGATGAGGAATACAGGAATGCTGAAAGAACATGTCTGCTTTTTTGGAAACTGTTTCAAAAAAGAGGAAGTGTTCTTTGGATGTGGTGTAGATATAGCCTCAGATAGAGGCAGCAAGTGGGCGGGGAGGGGGGGGAAGCAACTAGTTGAGTCACTACTCATATGCTTATCAGGTAGTCGATTAATCACTTACATTCCTAATGCAAAGCAGTATCAGCAGGTCCAGTTAGTGCAGCAAAAGACCCTTCCCAGCCCCCAAGGGAAATACATTCCAGTCTTCGTTAGCCTAAGGCAGTGATGATGTCTCCCAGACCCAGCATCTCCTGAACAACCATCTCACTTTTATCACAGAAGAATTTCTCAGGTAGCCAGCAGACACAATTCTAGCTGCATCTTGACGTTCCATTCACTTTGGCATCCTTGTGCAGTAATATGCAGACTGTTAAAGTGCTACACTTAAAACTAGAACAGCCCTTAGTATTTTAGAATGGGCCCTTGGAACTTCCAACTGTAAATTACGCCAGTGGGATCACATTACTGTATGGAGGGCAGGGAGCTAAGGACTGTGGGGGAGGGTTAGCAAGCTGAACCAATAGCACACTGAACTGGCTAGCTCTGGATTCAAAGTTTGCATAAAGATGCAGAAGTAGGGGATCCAGCCACTTGTGGAATTCACTGGTTTCAGTATGGCGCTCTGTCAATGTCCTGCTAGGATTTTCTATATCCAAAAAGACCACACAGCAGAAAGAGTCACAACTGATGATATTAGTTGCCATTTTCTTGGTCTAAATGAGTTTGGAGTTGAGTATCTATTCTCTCATCTTATCTCCTCTTCAAATCAGTCCTACACAACTTCATTACAGTTCATTTTGGTTTGTTAGATGCGAGTTCTCTTGAACTTGAGACAGCTGTTCATTCCTTTAACAGCAGTTAAAACAGCAATGAGAACAGTTGCATATCCTATACCATTTTTTTTGTGCTGCCTCGAATCAAACTACTAATGGAATCCTTATGCATCCAGAGTCCTAATGCTCAGCATGTAATGAGTGATTTCATTCCTTCTGATCCAAACATTCAAAATTTTTGGTGATCATCACTAAGCTGTCTGCCCAAAAGCTCTTATTTTCTCATGGTCTTGTTAAATATCTTTATGGAATCATTCAGAATAAAGAACTGGGCTCCTTCACATTTAGTTTTTAATTAAATTGAAAAGCATCCAGGAAATTTAATAAACAAAAAATAAGGAATGTGACAACAGATGCCAACGTAAAAACCACAGCCAAAAAAAAAAGCGAGCTCCCCTATTCAAGAAGCACGGACAACCTACATCTTGGGTAAATACAGGGGGTAGCAAGGAGGAAGCTGGTCTAATGCCAGGGAGAAGCACTTATTTAAAAAAAACCTATTTATGTAATTACATATTCCATTGCTGCTCTGCTGAGCATTTGTACTAATTAAATAGTTTCTCATCAAATATTATAAAAACTTCTTGTGCCACAATAGAATCCTTTTAGATGTGCCAATTCACCATATTGTACTTTAATTGCTCACTTCAACTCTGATGCTGCTGAGAGGTGACTTTACTAGTACCAATTAATTAATTTAATTCTTAAAAGCATAAAATCATAGCAGGGACAAGTCCCCTGCACTCAAGGCAGAACTAAGGATTCATAGAATCATGGAACACTAGAAATGGAAGGGACCTCAAAGATCAAGTCCTGTCCCTGCCCTCATGGCAGGACCAAGCACCATCTAGATCGGGGTGGGCAATAATTTTTGACTGGGGGCCACTTCAGAAATTCTGGAAGTGGCCCTGGGCTGCCCCAGAATGGCTGGGGCCAGGACACTTCCATGCTTCCCCACCCTTAGACCCTGATTGGTTTGGAGGTGGGGGAGTGTGCAAAGTCTTGGTCCCCACCCCCGCGAGAGAACGGCCAGCTTTTCTGAACAGCTGGTGGTTCCCTCTAGGTATCTGTGCCCCTGGCGGTGGGAGGAGACTTCATGTGCTCCCCCTGCTACCCCCAGGTGAATCAGGGCCTGAGGAAAGGGAACATGTGAAGTCTCTCGCTCCCTGCCCCTGCCCTGCAAGGGAGAGTTGTGCTTAGTCAACTGTCAGCTAAGCAACAGCTGGCGGTTGACTTTAAGTGTTGAGCCTCTTGCAGGGTGGGAGGAGACTTCATGTGCTCCCCCCACCGCCAAGCCCTGATTGGCCTGGGGTGGGGGGAATGGCAGGGCCTCCATGCACCAGATCAACTTGCTTGGAGGGCGGATCCAGCCCATGGAGGCCCTTTTGCCCACCCGTGGTCTAGATCATCCCTGATAGATGTCTATCTAACCTACTCTTAAATATCTCTGGAGATGGAGATTCCACAACCTCCCTAGGCAATTTATTCCACTGTTTAACCACCCTGACAGGAAGTTTTTCCTAATGTCCAACCTAAACCTCCCTTGCTGAAATTTAAGCCCATTGCTTCTTGTCCTATCAGAGGCCAAGGAGAACAATTTTTCTTCCTCCTCCTTGTAACACCCTTTTAGATACCTGAAAACTGTTATCCTGCCTCCCATGCCTTCTCTATATTGAAAAAATTGGGTTTGTTTAATCTCCTCTCATCGGTCATTACAAAATGATTGAAAGTGGCCTTTGCAAAACTTGGGTCTGTGTTGCAGAGCAGGGGACAGATTGCAGAACTCCTGACTCTCCAACCCAAAGTTTAAGCTATATAGGAAACACTTCTCCCCTTTTCACACTGAAGATGTCTGTTTGGCAAAATTTGTGAGTTTAACCTAGAGCTAAAATAGATGCTGAACTTAGAGACCTGGTGCCAAGTGTGAAAGCCAAGAAAGAAAAAGGCAAATGATGCTGCTGACTGGCTTCTGAAATGCACCTAAATGCCTCCTGTGAAGAGAAATGGCTGTTTAAATTAGGTGGTCTCCTTCTTATAGCCTCTTCTTTGAAAAGGTTTCATAATTGCCAGGATGTATTATACAAGTTTTAAACTATGTAGGAAGGAGGTAGAGGGGATACTTACAATTAGCTCAAGGAATTAGCTCAGGCAAATGCTTTCAATTTGAAGAATAAGAGATGACACATGCACTGTAGCAAACAGGACTAACAAGCCCAGACAAGGAGTAATCAGGAACTCACTTGTTGATAATCAGTTGCAAGGAGTATGAGAATAAACATTAAAAGAGCTGGAGATTGTTTGATATAATAAAACTTGGTTGATTCTTACAACTGGGATATTAGCATTGTAGTTTATGCTCCTAGGAAAGAAGAGGTAGAAGGTAGGCATCACAAATCAAAATGTTGCACACAAACCTATGTTGTAGTATATAAAAGTTGCATCAATGTCACAAAAAAGTCAGCAAATGCCAGAGTTTACTGGCACAACCTCAACTCTATACTAGTTATGCATTTAAGTACATGATCATATAGTATATCTAAAAAAAAATCGAATACAACATCAACACAAGTTCAGAATATACTAGTTGCAAAATAAAAAATACTGTGTTCAGTAATGATGTGTATAACAGCCTTATTAATATACTCTTGCATTTCCAAATTTTAGTGTCTTTTTCCCATTTAACTGATTGGAATATTTCAACTTTAGTATTTTGTATATGGCATCATTTTCAACCATGTTAGAGGTAAATGTTCATACCTGTTTGTTATGTAATTAAGAATCTGCTAAAGGCTTAACGAGTAAAAACAGTAAGTTTTATGGGTCCAATATGGAGTATGTAACCTTTGCCACTGGACTCATGTCTGTTATCATGCCAGTGATCATCAAGGCACAGGCTTGCAGCAGATGAAACCAGTTTTTCCTGCCAAAGGTAATCCCAACATTCCAATACTTCAGGACTTTACCTGCCAAAACTTCTATATAAGGACTTAAACAGCGCAGGACTGTCCATCTGAGAGATACCATGTGGGCTATGGGCCTCTGAGCTGTTCTGACAGATCATTGAAGGATACCAGCATTTCCAAGGTGAGACTGAGAAAGGAAAAGCCTGCCTGGAATATCATTAATAACATCATCCTACACAGAATCCAAATTACCTGTAGTGAATCCTGCAACGAAGTGTCCATCCTCTTTGAAGGCTTCTCCACTAAGGAAGATGACCACCATTTGCTGGACTCCCCAGAGTTTCCTCTGCCAAAGCTTCAAATTAGCTAGAGAGTTGTAGGTCCTGGGCCTTGTTGCCACATTCCCATCAGCACCTGGAATTGAAGCAGGAAATAGGTTTCCTTTTGGAGTACTGTGTGTTGTTTTATGGAGCCATGAGAAGATTTCATTATTGGTTGGGAACTGAGCTTCACACTCAGAATCAGGCACTGCTGGTTTATTTCCCCCTTTCATCCCAACTTTGTATTTTTACCCTTAATACAGTTCTCTTGTTTGCGCTGTACCTGCTGTCTCCTCTTTATTTCTAATCCATGGTTTGTTTGGCTATTCCATAGGTGACAGATCCTGAAATAGAAGGATCTGCAGGTTGGCACATTTACTAATGTGATATGCCATCATGTGCCAGCAATGCCCATCTGCAACAGAATAAAAGTACACAAATCAGACGTAAAAAATGGCAACATACAAAAACCAGTGGGAAAACATTTCAATCTCCTTGGGCACGCTGTTACAGACTTGAAAGTTGCCATCCTCAAGCAAAAACAGGCTGCAATGCAAATTTGACACCATCAGAATGTGCCTGAATAGAGACTGGGAATGGCTTTCTTATTACAATAAGTAATTTTCCACTTCAGGTATTCTCACCTTATCCACATCCACCCTGATTGAATTAGCTCTGATGTAACTCCCATCTCTGTATCCCTACTACCTTTTTTCCTTTTCATTCATCTGTCAAAGTGAGTTGCAACTCATAAAAGCGGATGCCATAATAAAATGGTTAGTCTTTAAGGTACCATCAAACTCCTTGTTGTTTTAACCTTAACTTTGTCATTACATGGGTTTTTAACAGTAAAACACTGATTGACCTTTGGTAGGAAAAGAGGGTTCAATTTGGCAACGTGCTGAGCTGTCTGGCTATGAACCAAGGAGTACAGATTTAGTTTAGATAAATAAAAGCAGAAGCTAAAGCAGGGGTGGGCAATAATTTTTGATGGGAGGGGGGGGCACTCCAAGAATTTGGACAGTGGTCGAGGACTGCGCTCTTCCATGATATTAATGGAGGAGGTATGGGGTCTGGGGTGGAGGTTGGGTGCAGAAGGTAGCTTGGGGTAAGGGAGGGAGTTTGGGTGAAGGAGACAGTTGTGATCTGGGTCACTGGACTGAGGTGCAGGGGGTTGGATTGTGACCTAAGGCAGGGAATTGGGCTGCAGGGATTTGGATTGTGAGCTAGGGCAGGAGGGGACTGTGATCTGGGGGAGGGGATATGGGTACAGGAGGGGGGCAGAGGATTTGGGTATCAGGAATGGGGCGGGGGAGAGGGTTGGGGAAGGGAGAGGCTGGGGTGCCAGAGGCAGGGTCTGTCCACTAGACTTACCAGCCAGCAGCCCGTTCCTGAATCAGTCTCCCTGCCAGCCAGTGTTCCTCTAAGCTGCTTGGCAACACAGCTTCACAGGTGATTAATCAGCCCCGCCCAGTCAGTCAGCTCCATGCACACAGCTTAGACTCTAAGCCTTAGAGGGAACACTGTTGCCTGCCCGGCCCCCACACAGGCTGCAGTCATGTGCTCTGGAGTCCCTTGTGCTTTGTGGGTGCCTGTTATTGAAACAGGCAACTCCCATGGGCCAGTTTCTGGCCAGAAACTAGCCAATGGAATTGTACTGGGGGCAGGAGCAGTTCCAAATGTAAAGAAAAACTTTCCTTCCCCTCTCCCCTCCAGACTCAGAGTTTGTAAAGAAAAACTGCCCTGAAGCCACGTTTCTGAGCGGCGTGGGGTGGGGCGAGGCAAGCGTGGAGCCTGCCTAGGGCTCCCCACAGTGTCCCTGGACTGGATCCTGTGGCTTGGTGGGCCAGATCTGGCCTGTGGGCTGTATTTTGCCCAAACCTGAGCTAAGGCCTTTGTATATTTCTGAACCAATAGTTCTGTTCATTGGGTTAACCATGTTTTAAAATCTTTCACAGCCCCGGAAATGTACATACTGTAATGCATATGTGTACACACAAGTAGTTGTGTGCTAAAAACTCTTCCACATGGGCAAAATGAGTTTCCCAATTCATCTTCAAAAATGTCCTTTAAATTACAGTAAAAGCTCTCATTCTCTCTCTCCATGGCCCTCTGGCACCTTTAGATTAGCAAGAGGACATGCCCTAATAATGAAATCAGTTTTTAAACAAAAGACAGAACTTTGAACCTTGGGCCAAAGTTAAAGAGTAACAGAGATGGATAGTAGATCAATAGCTGGCAAATATTAGCTGTGTGCAACTGCCTGGCATGTAATTTTTTAAAAAGACCCTCACATTTCCAATCTCTAAATATCACAGGGCCTAGATGGAAAAAGAGCAAAATTCTGAAACTGCTAGAAACTAAAACTCTTAAAACGGAAGGCACTATGTAAAGTTTCATGTCTTGCCCATTACGGCACTCATCTTACAATGAGCTCTCTCTGAGGACTGTCCATTAAGACCTCATTGCAGAACTGAGTTCTCAATACTAATGACTTTTGATTTCCTGTAGACTGCTTTTCCAAGCATTTCTTTTGTGCCAGTACTTTATTTTTGTGAATAAAGCAATAAAAAGTTGCTATTAATTTTAAGCAGCTAAGATTTCAGTGACGTTTTTAGAAAGTTTGTTTTGTTTAATTCTGTAGGAGGAAACTGGGATACCTTGCAATCACTTAAGAACACACACACACACACACACACACACACACACACACACACACTCTCTCTCTCTCTCTCTCTCTCTCTCTCTCTCTCTCTCTCTCTCTCTCTCTCTCTCTCTCTCTCCAGAGGCAGGGAAGCCTATGTTCCCACTGCTGTCCCTTTCAGCCCTTTGGTCAGTGAGAACACAGTTAATTACTATCAGTGGAAATGTAAGTTTCTTCTCCTTTAGTACTCCCTGTTTACATTCAGTTATAGCCAGACAAATGGCTAGCTCCAACCAAGCTAGTGCAGCCAAACCTGAATTAAGGATGTTAAGTATCGGGTAATTGACTAATCAAATAGTCGATGCATTTTGCATCGACTATTTGATTAGTCGATAAGGAGCCTCCATTTTTGAAGTACAGCAACAGCCCTCGGGCTGTTGCTGTACTTCAAAGGCGAAAGCGCTGAAGTCCGTGGTCCGTGCGGCGCTGCTGCTTTGAAACGCTGCAGTGACATTTCAACGCAGCAGCACCGCACAGAGCACAGGGTCATGGCGCTGCCGCTTTAAAATGCCATGGGGAGCCTGACGCTGGGCTCCCTACGGCATTCAAAGTGTCAGCGCCACACGGAGCAGCTGATCCCAGACTCCGTGGAGCGCTGCTGCTTTGAAATACCCCTCTCTTCTCCCTCCTCTTGCTGCCTCTATCTAACAGAGGCAGCAAGGGGTGGGGGAAGCGACTAGTCGACTATCCTGTCAACTATCCAATAAGCAGGGCTTGACAAACTGCGGCGAGAGCTACTCACCAGCCCCGCACCGCGCGTGTGCCAGACCAGGACTGTGCAAGCGCGCAGTGCTGGTGAATGGGGCTCACGGAGCGACTGGCTAAAATCTACTCGCCACGGGCAAGTAGAAACAGTGGTTTGTCAAGCCCTGCCAATAAGCATTTGCTTACCAGATAGTCGTCTAGTCCTTCACATCCCTAACCTGAATTATACCTCCCGGCATGTGCATGACCCCCTCTTCCCTTTCCATCCTGCACTGTACTCACAGTGAATTCACCCTAAAGAAAGGCGAGTGATGTTTCACCACAGGGAGGCAATCTAATCAGCAGACACTGTTTGGAGGATGAACTGAATCAATGAAGCCTCCAGCTAACCAGACCATGCATTTCCCACTTAGCTTTTTAATCTTCCCTTACACTTTTGTATCCCCTAGGTAAAGGAAAATCTTGAGCTGCTGTCCACTAGCACAACCTCTGCCTTCACATCTCCCTCCAGATCTGCACTGGCTTTTGCTGACATTGATCAGGGATTAATCTGGGCCCAAATGTGCATTTCATTGTACAATGCATTCAATATATCCAAAAATCTCAGCTAGAGGCACTCAGGTACTACACTAATGAGGCACAGGAGAGTACCTGAAAAGGGGGGTATGAACCAGTTTGGATTAGGAATAAACCCAAACCACAGAGTTTGGATCAGAATTCAAGCCTTCCTAAAGTGCATGTGTCTGGGGTTTCTGTTCGGCCTGGTCTTTAGTTCAGATGAAAGATGAACTTCCTGTCCCCTTTTCAATTTAACAAACAGAAGGTTAAAAGGTGATTTCATTACATTTTATTAATACCTACACGGAACACATATTTGACAGTAGACTCTTCAGTCCAGCAGAGAAAGGTATAACATGATCCAATGTCTGGAAGTTGAAGCTAGAAAAATTCACATGGGGAAATAAGGGCATGCATTTTAACAGGAAGAGTAATTAACCACTGGAACAATATACCAAGAGTCATGGCAAATTCTCCATCACTGGTAATTTTTAAATCAATATTGAATGTTTTACCAGAAGATCTGAACAAGGAATTATTTTGGGCAAGTTGTATAGCCTGTGTAATGCAAGAGGTCAGACTAGATTATAATAATGTTCCCTCTTCTGGCCCTGGAATCTTTCCAAAATTCCCAAATCTTTCTCCCATCTGCACTCATTCCTTTTTAAAAGAAACAGTCTGTTAAACTAACTTTCCACTTCCTGTCTCTCTTTGTACAGGAATCTCAGGACAGAGCTTGTTCCCATATTTCTGACTCAACATTTCAGAGACATACAGTTCAGATAGCTACAAATCCACTGCGTGTTATTCGTGCCTTTGTGAAAAGGGGGCCCTGTAGATACAAAATTATTAGAATCGCTTAGACTGAACCAATCTCTGTCAGGTTGCCCCTTCCTAACACAACAACATTCACATGGAAAACAGAAGCTTGAGAGAATTGTTTCATGCTCCAGTTTGCACAACTGGTAACACCTGCAAAGTATGCTGGAGATGTTAAAACTGTATGCACTATGGCTGACATTTTTGTACTTTTTTGATATCATGAGCTTTCGTGGGCACAGCCCACTTCTTCAGATGACCAGAGTGTTGGATGTTCAGAACTAAAATAAATAGGGGAGAAGGGGGGGGAAACTGGGAGGGGGAACAAGAAGAGGTAGAGGGTATAAAAATATCAAGGGGAAAGCTGAGCTGGAACGTAGCAGAAAAAACAAATAGTGTATAAGTACCTAAAGACTGGATAGTCAAAAGAGGCAGATAATAACCATTAGTAGGCAATAGAGAAGAAGCGTACTAACACCAGATACTATACAGACAAAGGATCATTGGCACCTTCATTGTTTGGTAGGTTGATAATGTCCCAGCCATCCGATATCTTTATTTAATCCATTAGCATGAGTATCAGACTTGTGAATGAATTGTAGTTCCAGTCCTTCCCTGTGTATTTGGCTTGTGGAATTGGTCAGTAACTAAACACCCACTTGAAGATCTGCTAATGAATGCCCAGGTAGATTGAAGGTTTTTGTATGTGCCCTTTACGGAGATCTGATTTGTGTCCATTAAGTCTTTCCTGTAAGGATTGTCCAGTTTGTCCAATATATATTGCAGTGGGTGCATTGCTGGCATTTCATGGCATAGATTACATTCCTGGATATGCAGTTAAATGAACCTCTGATTTGGTGGCTTACGTGGTTGGTTCCAGTAACGAATTTGCTTGTATAGATATGTGGGCAGAGTTGGCATCAGGGCTGATTGCAGGGCTGGGTTCCTGGATGTTTATGATGTAGGTTACCGGAGAGAATTTGTTTCAGGTTGGGGGGTTGTCTGTAAGCGAGAATAGGCCTTTCCCCCATGGCCTCTGAGAGTGAGGGATCATTTTCCAAGATAGGTTGCAGATTGTGGATAATGCATTTGAGGGGTTTAAGTTGTGGACTGTAGGTAATGACAAGTGGAATTCTGCTATTTTCTCTTTTGGGTCTGTCTTGATAGATTGGCAGAGCCAAAAAAGTGGTTTTTCACTTATCCAGGTGGGAATTTCAGTTTTAGGAATGCTCTGTATAGATCCTGTAGGTGTTCATCTCTGTCTTTGGGATTGGAGCAAATCCGGTTGTATCTTAGGGCTTGGCTGTATACAATAGATTGAAAAATGTGTCTGATATGGAAGCTGAAGGCATAAAGGTAAGTGTAGTGGTCGGTAGGTTTCTGGTATAGGGTGGTGGAAATTTGTCCATTATTTAATTGTACTGTAGTGTCCAGGAAGTGGATTTCCTGTGTGGACTGGTCCAGGCTGAGGTTGATGGTAGGGTGGAAGTTTTTGAAATCCTTGTGAAATTCTTCAAGAGTCTCTTTTCCGTGGGTCCATATGATGATGCCATCCACGTAGCATAAGGGAAGTAAAGGTGTTGGGGGCAGAAGCTAAGGAAATGTTGTTTAAGGTCAGCCATAAAGATGTTGGCATATTGTGGTGCCATGCGGGTGCCCATGGCTGTGCCGCTGACTTGAAGATACAAATTGTCTCTGAAACGGAAGTAGTTGTGAGTGAGGACAAAGTCACAGAGCTCTGTAACTACATGTACAGTGCTGTTATCGGGGATGGTGTTCCTGATGGCCTGTGATCCATCTTCATGTGGAATGTTGGTGTAAAGGGCTTCTAAGTTCATAGTTGCCAGGATGATATTATCAGGTATATTACTGATATTTTGAAGTTTCCTCAAGAAGTCAGCGGTGTCAGGGAGGTAGCTAGAAGTGCTGGTAGCATAGGGTCTGAGGAGGAAGTCGATATAGCTATTTGTTTATAGACTATTTGTTTTTCCTGTTACGTTCCAGCTCAGCTTTCCCATTGATATTTTGTACCCTCTACCTCTTCTTGTTCCCCCCTCCCTCCCATTTTTTTCCTTCTCTTCCCCCCCCCCCCCCCCCCATTTATTTTAATTCTGGACATCCAACACTCTTGTCATCAGAAGAAGTGGGCTGTGCCCACGAAAGCTCATGATACCATCGTTTTGTTAGTCTTTAAAGTGCTACCAAACCATTTGGGTTTTTTTAAAGTTAATCCTGCACAGACTAACTCAGCTACCCCCTGAAATTTTTGCACTCATTCCACATAGGTCTATCTCCACTTCCTTTGAAATCTGTATTGACTTTAAAAAGAGCGGTGTTCGGTCACAGCTGAATGCTTTTGAAAATCCCACCCTACATGTGCCCAGTACAAGTACTGGGCCACCTACATCTCAAGACTGTAATTGTTTGCACTTCCCAATTTCTCCCTTTCTTCCCATTCTTACTAACAGACTAATATGCATTCTCCTTTTGTGGGGGTGATGTTTTTAGTGTCATACTACTAGTATGTTGCATGTGGCTGCACCTAAGAACAAGGACCAAGCAAATCCAAAGAGCATCTCACTGCTAGAATGGGAATCCCCATTCCTCGATGCTCTAATCTTGCTTATCTCCATTCCGAATTCCTTCCCAAGGTGGCCATTCTTTTTCACCTCAAACAGTGCATACACTTCCCAGCCATCTACCCTAAACTGCAAACTTCCACCTATGGATGATAGATGTGTATAACTGAATAGTCGTGTATCCTCATTACGTTTTAACAGTTACATGACTATTCGATAGTCCCTGGGGGTGAAGCTGGGAGCCAGTGTGCTCCTGGTCCCCACTCCTGGGGAGCCCCCTGCCACTTCGTGCTGCTGCCTCTGTATCAGAGGTAGCAGCACGTGGGGTGGAAGGCAGGAGCCGGTCTGCAATGGGAGCTGATTTAAAAAACAGCTCCCTGTGCAGACCGGCTGCTGCCTACCATCCCATATGCAGGGGTCCTGAGCTATCTACAGATGGAGGCTGTGCAGCATCCCACAGAGCAGCTGCTTTCTGAGTTGAGTCTGGGGCCGCCACAGACAAAGGCTGCTCCATGGCATGCCCCCTTGCCCCATCCCTTGCTTCTTCTGATAGAAGCAACACCATGGGGGTAGGGTACGTGGAGCCAGTGCTCGAGGGGAGCTGCCTTTGAAGCTGGCTCTACCGAGCACCAGCTCCTGCCTTCCTCCCCCCCACAACCTCTGTGGTAGGCAGCAAGGGGGGCAGGTGGTTCTGCAAAGCCAGCACATGTGGAGAACTGGCTTAAAAGCTGGCTCCGCACACGTATGGGCTCCTGCCCGCCCCCCCCCCCCATCTCTATCCCCACCCCCATGCTGCTGCCTCTGATAGAGAAGCAGCAGTGTGAGGGAGCAGGCAGCTCTGTGGGGGCCATGGGCAGCTGGCTTGAAAGCTGGCTTCCCATGTGTACCTGCTCCCCCACCCCCACCCCGCACTGCTGCCTCTCTATCAGAGGCAATAGTGTGGAGGTGGAGGCGGCAGGTGGCTTCATGGGATGTGGTGCTTGTGGGGAACCAGCTTAAAAGCCAGCTCCTCACAGGCACCGGCTCCCACCTTCCCCACCTCAAAGATAGCAAGGGGAGGGGGAGAGTGTTGTAGTCAACAAGAATAACCAATAAACCAGGACTTATCAGTTAATTGTGTAGTCATCTATATGTTGACATCTCTATTTCCTCACAAATATTCATTCCACACTCTTGATATGCATTGGGCTTTGGCCTTTTATCTTCACCAAGCCCATGCCTTCTGAGCCATATGCTTTCCCAGACACCTTGCTCCCCCCGCCTCCGAATAATGGTCCACTCGACACAGGCATACACTGCAACGATGGCCTTCAGGGAGGCCAACGGCCTCAGTCCGCACCTTTTCTGCCCACTATACCATTCTTCCACTGCGCTGGATGTGGATATCTGTCACACTGTCCTGCAGAGTGTATCTTCTCGAGCCCTTGTGCCTTCCTCTATGCTGACCACTGCTTACTACTCTCCCACCTTTGGAATCCACATCGGGACTAATACTTGGAGAAGGGAAGGTTACATACTATAACTGGAGGTTCTTCCAGCTGTGTGGTTCCTATCTGAATTCCAATCCCACAGTCCATCCCCTCTGCTCCAGGCTCCTCTACTTCCTGGTAAGAGGCAACTGGAGCAGTGTTGACTGGCACAGACTCTTAAACTTCAGACATACCATGTGGTCTGTGCACGTGGGGTTAATGGACGCTACTAGGATGAACAGTTATGGCTCCACTGCATGGCATATACGCATACCCACGTTTGGAGTCCAGATAGGGACCACACATCTGGAAGAACTTCCATTTACAATAAACAATCTTCTCTTCCTCCTGACGTCATTTGGGGTGTGTCTAGACTACAGGGTTTTGTCGACAAAAGTGGACTTTTGACAACAAAACTATACCTGCATCTACACTACCGCCAAGTTCTGTCAACAGTAAGTCGACAAAGTGGCAGTTTTGTTGACTGTGGTAAACCTCATTCTACGAGGAATAACACCTTTTGTCGACAGAGTTCTGTCGACAAAAGGCGCTATTGTATCCACACTGTGCTTTTTCAGAAGAGAGCGTCTAGACTTTCTGTTGACAAAGCGGCTTGCTTTGTTGACAGAACTGGCTGTAGTCTAGACGCTCTTTGTCGACAGAGGCTTTGTCAACAGTATCTGTCGACAAAGCTTCTGTCGACAAAAGCCTGTAGTCTAGACGTACCCTTGGAGAACAATCAGAGGCTCCTTCAAGTCAGGAAGCCAATTTTCATATCCTTATCCAGTCACTGTTATTGTACAATGCCTTTCATAAGACTGGATGAGTGGGAAAAAGAGAACAAGGAAAATCCTTCCAGGCCAATGCTAAATCCATTCTCTAACTAGCAAAAAGTACTAGTAATGTAACTCTACTTAATTCCACAGAACTTCCATGTGAGTCTCAAGAAATTGGGTTTCACTAGATGTACAATCACTCTCATTGAAATCAATGGGGGAAATACAAAGGCATCTGATCCTGAGACATGTAGAGTACCCTGTCCAGTTATTTTGTCTGTCTCACTTTAAGATATTGCTGAAACTGAAAAAGATGTAGAGAGGATGGCAAAGATATTTACAGGAAAGACAGAGTAATGAAAGGGTGGGCCTTCATGCACACACATGCATGCTTCAGAAGGGAGATAAAGAACTCACATTACTTGGCAGGAAAGGAGCATTAAAAGGAACTGAGTTGAGGATTTTAAGGCCAGGACAAGTAAAGTGACAGCTAGAGAGAGAGCCAAATTAAAACACTGGGTTTTAATGGCCCCAGATTTGGGGCAGAGGGGAGCAAAGAAAAAGAAAAAAGAAGTTGGATGACAGAGGAAGAGAGTGCTTAAAATATTGAACTTTGAGGCTCAAATCCAGATCTGAGTTGTGTATGTTTTAGCATCTTTAAATGAAAACTTATTTCACATTTAAATGAAAACTCATCTCAAATGAAAGGCAAGCAGTGCGCCTTCCCTCTGGGTCATGACGAGAGAATGAAAGTTCACTCCAGGGAATCAGTGATGAGTTTATCTGGAATAAAGGAAAGGAGGTACTTCTGTGTGCAGCAAGCCATGAGCCTGGGGAATTTGCTGCCACAGGAGACCACAGGGTCGAAGAGTGCAGCTAGATTTTAACAGGGGGCTGAATTATTTCACCAGCAATAATATTGTGTTTGTAGCTTTTTAAGATTCAATTACGCTTCTCTTGTTTCAGGCTAAAATTTACCAACATAGGTCAGGATCTATTGCGCAAGAGACCAAGTGCATTAAGCAGGGGTGAAGGGTATTACCTTTTTCTGAAGTGTAACTTTTTGGCCTCTATCAAAAATAGGGTCATAGAGTAGGTGAACTCAAACCAGGGATGGGAAATTGTATTTATGTTCCTTATTCACAAAGTCTAAGAAAAAAACCATAACGTCCCCTCTTTCTGTCTGAGCATCAGAGAACCATTCCCAAAGCTGAGCCCCAAGCACTCAGACCCTAACCAGCAGGGAACCACCAGTCCCGGTGATTAGGGAACTCAAAGTACTCCCTATTTATCATGGTCCGTGCTGCAAAAATAAGTTTGTGTATGATACAGAGTAAATAAACAAATAACTTGCTGTACAGTAGCTCCTACATGCCTACTTTTAACATATCATTAATTTACTCCTCCCCAAAACAGAAAACAGAAACCAGGCAAGTGCACCAGTTGGAAAATGAAAGCTTGCAAGTACTGTAGTAAAAGGAACCCATTTTAGTGTATTGAGATAAGCAGCCATCCATATCAAGCTGCACTTCCGGGGAAAAAACCAATAGAACATTTGAGAGGCCAGAGGTCCTTTCTTGCTTACTGCACACATCTAACTAGGGGGTGAAAATTCAAAGGCCTTGTTTAAAACCTAAGGTTACAGTCCCTTTTGTGACTATAGAAAGCTTGTCGTTTCATTGACATTTAATGGTGTGACATTATGGAGACTCACATACCTTCCAGTTAGTCTCCAGGGGAATATCTACACAGTAGGACAAAAGTAGAATTAACCTATGCAACTTCAGCTACGTCAATTGCATAAATGAAGTTAAAATAGCTCAATTCAGCTTTTGGCGCTGTCTGCACAGCAAGAAGTCAAAAGAAGAACACTTTTCCTTTGTCTTCCCTTACTCCTTGTGAAATGAGGGTTACAGGAGTCGGAGTAAGAAGTCCTCCAGCTCAACATTATTTCAAAATAATGGCTTGCTATGTAATGTGCTTTTGTTATTTTGGAATAACATCAGTTATTCCGAAATAACTTTGCTGTGTAGACATGCCCCAGGTGTGTTCCCCGATTTTCATGTCCTCAGCCAGACTGCAGACGGATATGCATATTACAGGCTCTCATAATATCCCATTGTACCATTAGCGGCCCTAAAAACAAACCTCTCAAACTACAGCCCATTATATCATGTAAGCATCCCTCTTAGCCAGCTGGAAACTTACAGTAAGGTTGAGATAACGCAGTACCAAACAGCAATGTGCACATACATTTCTCTGCTACTTTTTATCTGCTCTGGTAGTATCTGTTTAAATAGTTTTTGTTTAAACTGATCTGTCCATGCACCAAAGGACAGGAGTCTGACGACCGAAAGGTCAGTTTATCTGGTCATCTAGTCAGGAAGCTGATATATGCCCTCTACTATCAGTTTCCAGTGGTGGACCAAAAACAAAGCAAATAAAGAGCTTTCTTCATCTCTGGAAAAACAGGGATTCAGCGGTATTCTAATTGTGCAACAATATGTTCAAAAATACCATTTCTGGCTTTGAGGCGCTCGTTTTTTTAACAAAAACAAAAAAAGACAAATGTCTTGGGCTAACGCCGCAATAAAACCCCACAGAGTGATTTTGGGGGTCTGAGTCTGCAAATGTCTATTGAAACTCCTAGTTTGGGGTATGTAGGAAATGCAAGATTAGGCCCTTTATGTGCAATTTGATTCTTGTATGTAAATGGGGCACTATTCTATATTGGAAATGGTTTGATTTATAAAATGTAGCCCGATTCTGCCTTCCTTATTCCAGGCATTAACCCATTAACTTTGCAGAGGTATAAGGGGTCAGGATTTTGTGTTTATTTTGATCTGGTGGTTAAGGGCATAGAGTAACAACGTTTCTGTTTTATTCCCAACGGAGATACAAGAATTCTATGTGACCTTAGGTAAGACACTTAACCTTTTTGTGTGTGTTTCCTGATCTGTATGATGAGAACATAACTTTTACCAGGTTACTGGGACTAACTTCCTTAATATTTGTAGAGCTCTTTAATGGCCTCAATTAAAGGACACCACCAATGTACAGGCTATTATCATTTGTACAAACTGCACTGTAAGGAAAATCACAATTAAAAGTTTTGATTGCCATAGCTATGTCAATTAGGGATTTGATCTTTTCACCAACATGGACCAACATAACCTATACCCACATGAGCACTTTATACTATACCACTGTGTCTACACTGAAACTCTAGAGGGATTTGTCAGTGTAAACATATCAGTATGGCTATAGCAGCAAAACTTTCTTAATTTAGACAATCTGAGGAGCCCTTCTACACAAAGGATATTGTTCAAGGGCTATTTTTGCCACAGTATGGCTCTTTCATGCTATGGAAGGAATGTAAAGGGGCTGAAGGGTTAGATCAAAAAAAAAAAAAAAAAAGGATGGATGAGGCCATTATTGATAGTGCTGATTTTAGAAGAATAATTTGTTTATAATGCATTTTGACTCCATAATGAGAAATTATATACTAAGAATGATAAAGTTGTGGTAAGATGAACTGCAAGAGAAGGTCAAATTTAAATCACCTTGCAAGTGTGCTGGGCTTTCATAAAGGAAAACCAAGACATTTACATAATTAAACCTAAGTGAGAAATCGTGATATTTGCTTCTGAAAATGACTTAGCAGCAAAGTTAATGCCTTCTTCACTAATTGCTTGCTCTACACTGAACCCACGTGATCACTTCACATGAGTCATAAGCTGACAAATAAATTACTAAAAATGTTTGAAAGTGACATTTTCATCTTAAATCTTTTTGTCATACAGACCATTCACACATAGCTGGCAAATTAAGCTGTTCAAGTATGCATTGGTGCAGCTGTGCTTCTGTAAGCTCTCTAGTATAGCCATGCCCTCCCTTACTTACTTAGACTTAGGCTATATTTACACTACAGTGCCACAGGATAGACACTGGATACAGTGATGGAAGAGGTTTTTCCATTGATGTAGTAAATCGACCCCATCAAGAGGCAGTAGCTAGGTTGACAAAAATTCTTCCATCAACCTAGCAATGTCTATACAGGGGCTTAGGTTGGCATAACTACATCTCCAAGAGGTGTGAATCTGTCATAAACCTAAGTGGCGTATTTGTGTCGATCTAAGTTTTAAGTATTGATCAAGCCTTAGACTCTCCTTTGGTTAGGCCATGGGTGGGCAATCATTTTTGATGGGGGAACTACTCAAAGAATGAAAGTGGTCAAGGGCCACACTCTTTCATGATATTAATAGAGGAGGTACAGAGTCTGGCCAATGGGAGCTATCTGTTTGAAGAACATTCAACAGTGCAAAGCATTACTGCTTGTCTCCTCTCCTGCTCGCAGCTATTCAGATGCACATGGTACCTGTACCCCAGTATCTCCCTCCCTCTAACCCTCTGCCCCCCCACTCCTGCTCCTCTACCCCACATGGTAAAGGCAGAGTGATTAGTATTTTTGAGCTACAAAATACATAATAATCTTTGGGAGTGAAAATTCTTGTAGCCCTTTCTGGGCCTGAAAGCATCTCCTCTAGAAAAGTTGTTCTTAACCAGGGGACTGGAGGCCTCAGGGGATGGCAGACAGGTTTCAGGGGGTCCAACAGGCATGGCTGGTGTTAAACTTGCTAGGGCCCCAAGGCAGAAAGGCCCACTGCATAGGACTGGGGGCCCCACCACTTAGCTCTGTGGTGTGGGGTTCTAGGGCAGTTGCCACCCCGTGACACCAGCCCCAGCTTTTATATGCAGAAAAACAGTTGTCGCACAGCTGGGCTATGTAGTATTATAGCATGCTGGGAGAGGCCTCAGAAAGAAATGGATGAGAACGCTTGCCCTAAAATACTTTGCTGTTGACAGTACACAGGTATGTTCTTGGGGCAGTCTAATATATTCTAAATTAGAGCTCATTTAAAAATAAAACCTCCCTGGAGGGAGAAGTTGCACCAAATTAGGGAAATCGCCACCCTGTTATCAATTCAAACGTACAATGCATTTAATTGTATTATTTTTTTCTAACTTTCTACTGAGTGAACATTTCAAACAATAACTTGCTATGTCCATCGCTTTTGTCCTTCTTCCTTCTTCTCTTCTGATTAGTCAGCTTGTTCTTTCCATTATATAGTGTGTCTTCCTGTCTGGCCCTTTAAAAATGGTGTCATTCTTATCTCTTATTTGTACAGTAGTGGCACCAGGGATCCCCAGATATGGACCAGGACCCTAATGGGCTAGGCACTGCACAAACACACAAGAAGAGAGTCCCTGCCTCAAAGAGCTTGCATTCTGAGTAAGCTTCTCTGAGGAGTTGAATTCTGTTTTCTTGATGCTTCTTCTGTTGTCCCAGTTCCTTCTGCTTGAGCGGAGGAAGGAAGTTATGAAAAGTGCCCCCCTTCCCCTCTCAGTCAAAAATAGGGCTAAATTTCTGATGCTGTGCTTGTCTGGGACCAACAGTCACGGAACCCTGATCTGTTTAAAAAAAAAAAAAAAAGTAGTGTATTTTCATTGGCTCTAGGGAAATTTTTATTGGAGGTGAAAAACAAAACAAACCCTCTGTTTATTGACTAACTGCACAAAGACAGCGCTTCTAAACATATCAGTCGCTGTCCCTCCCAGTCTCCTGCGGTATCTTACATAGTACCATCTTGTGGAGATGCCAGGTAGGCTGCAGAGGAGCATGAAGACAGCATTTAAGAACTCACTGAGGAAGAGATTAAGTAAAAACCTTTTAATGAAAAGGGAAACTCTTTGCTTTCTCAAGAACTAGTCAGGGACCCAGAGTACTTATTATGGTACTTAAAATACAACGGATTTCTTCCCCCTTCCTAATGTTCTTGAAGCAAACTAGGGAAACTCCTATTTCAAAGTCACTCACCTGTATTTTTTTTCTCAATCCCTACATTTTTCTCATCCCACACCTGGAGAATAGCTTTTTTTTTTTTTAATTTTTAAGTAGTGCAGTGCTCATAAAACACTGCATCAAGATATGAAGCATCCAGTACTTGGTTACATAGTCCTTTGTCTGAATACTTATCTGTTGTTTTATTTTTGTTTAGTTAGTTTGTTTTTAAGATTGTAAATTGTTTAGGGGCAAGCACACATGTTGTCCAGGTACTATGAAGAATGGCCACTCCACAAATAATATTCTATCCAGTCAATGAAAAGTATTACCTCTAGTTCATCTGAAACATGTATAGGTCTGAGAAGTAAAGGAAATCAGTTCATGTTTGTGTGTGGTCCTGAAAACAGGCAAATGATTCCCAGAGTTTGTGGGTTTCTCCATGAAAGTGCACACAGCTTCTGTTTTAAGCTGCATGCCAGCTGACTGAGCTGGGGGTTAAAATGCTCAGTATCTACTAGTTTCACACTTGTTATCTGAGCCAAGACCCAGTGTAGCTAAGGTACAAATTCTTACCTTTCTTGCCAATTAAATGGCTCGAGGGTATTTTCCTCAATATTCCAGTGGCAGTAAGTGCTGCAGGAGGAGTTTTAGGAAAGAGATTTTGAAGCATGTTCATAGATACAGTACATGCTGAAGAGAGGCCTGAGCTTGTCTGGTGGCAGATTGCACACAGCTTCCATTCAGAGGCTCCTGGACTCTGGTGATGCACCAAACTAGATCCCTCCTGAAAACTGACCCTCTTCTTCTAGTTCCACTCATATGCTCACACATGCCGGACTATGCTACAGTGAATTTGTGCATGCATGCCCTTTTATTTTGTGTTGTAGTTTGGTTGAAATATGCAAGCAGCCAGTAGGGCTAAAATTAATTCTTTATTTAAGCAAATTCCCCAAAATGCTCTCATCATCTGGACTATCTCTTGGTCCTTCCCAAGCTACCTTGACTAAGCTCCTTCCCCCTAGCGTTCTCCAGCATGTATTATATTTGCTATCTCTGCTGGGTTCAGCTAACTTTAAGAAAAGCAATTCTTTCTGGTGTTGCTTAGTTTTATCACTAGTCTCATGTTATTGGCAGTACTGCACACATCAAGAGATCAAAAATCTTGAGTCTGGTCATCAAAAAATCATGAAAATTTTTAAAAGGTAACACTGTTGGGTTTCGGTCTGTCTTTTGATTTTTGGACTCCTTCTGCCAACCCCAGCATATGTCTGTGTGTGACACCTAGAGCTGCCCGCTCGCCCGCTCGCTCACATTTCTTCAGTAAGGGGATTTTGACACAAACAAACACAAACACATACCTGCATACACACCCCCATATCTGCCCCTCACTTGCCACGTAGTTAATGATGTCACCAGGGCTGGATTAAGACCTTTAGAGGCCCTAAGCACTGAAAAGATTATGGTGCCCCCCCCATATGTAATTCAAAATAAAAACAATACTATACCGTAAAATCTCTTTTTTTTTTTTTTTTTGTGGTGCCCCTGCTTTGCTGGTGCCCTAAGCACGTGCTTAGTCTGCCTATTGGGTAATCCAGCCCTGCATGTCGCCCAATCTCCAAATCAGTCTGCACAACTCTTCCCCCATCAATTCAGCCCCATCCTCTCCCAGTTTAGCCCCCTCTATTAGTCCCCGCCAGCCTCACTTCTGTTCTTCTTCTCTCCTAGACCTGGTCCATTCTCTCCCTTCCAGGTTGTGGAGGGGGTGTGGCTCCAGGTGCTCTTCACCCCCTTTATGCGTCTACTCAGGCTGAGTATTGCAGGTGAGGGGAGCAAAGGTGCCATCCCTATTGCCCATAGATGTGGAGGAGGGAGTGGAGCTGCTGGACTCTTCAGCTCCCTTCTCTTCTCAGCTCGAATTGGTTGGTCTGCCCTAGAACACAGGCAAGTGGGGAAGGCAACCAGTTAGAGGGGGACCCACCATGCCCATCCCAGGTAGGGCTATAATTTGCTGGACTGCTGGAGCTTCGCCATAGGGTGACCCTATTTCCCAAATTAAAAATGGGACACCGCATAGGGCTGGCCTGAGCTGCCTGGCACCACTGCTTGCCTGAGGTGCTCCATGCTCTCTGCACATGGCTGGTCTGAGTGCCCCTTCCCTCAGTTGGGGCTGGCCCCAGCCACCTGGTGTCGCCGCTCACCTGAGCCCCACCCCACCTGAGCCATGCACTGCCTGAGGCTGATCACCCCAGTCCCACACTGCCCAGGGCTGGAACTGAGGCTGATCGCCCAAGTCCTATGCCACACACAGGGTTGACTACCTGAGTCCTGTAGTATTCAGGGCTGGAGCTGGGGCTGGCAGCCTGAGCTCTGCCACCCAGTGTCTCATATCAACACTCCTGGGCGCACTCTCTTTTTTTTTTTTTTTTTTTTTTCCAAAACTGGGCCTTTGTTCTGTTTGCTGTTATAACTGATCAACAGTTGGCAAGAACAAACAGAATAATTGCCCCAGCCGAAAGATGACATATAGTCCCCCTGTAAATCTCCAGTCACCCAGAGACTGGGTCCAGTCTGGCCAGTATCCTGCCAGTTGTGATAAAGCCATTATACTTACGCTACGTCTAGACTGAAAGCCTCTTTCGAAAGAGGCTTTTTGGAAAGATACTTTTGAAAAAGAGCGTCTAGACTACAACCAGTACTTCTGAAAAAGCAAGCCGCTTTTTCGAAAGAGAGCACCCAGGCAGTCTGGATGCGCTCTTTCGAAAAAGCACAGTTTGCATTACATAGCGCCTTTTTTCGAAAGAGCACTTTCAAAAAAAGGCATTCTTCCTTGTAAAACGAGGTTTTCTGCGGTCGAAAAAACTGCAGCGTTCTTTCGATTTACTTTTGAAAGAACACAGCAGCAGTCTAGATGCAGGGGAAGTTTTTTCAGAAAAAGGCCACTTTTTTCAGAAAAACCCTGTAGACTAGACACACCCTTAGTGTCTAGCTAAATGTCATGGCTCCTGAAATTATCAGTTAATTACTATTATTTATTAATTAATTATTTGTATTGTGGTAGTTCTTCAGAGCCCCAGTCATTGTCCTGGAACCCTATTTTACTAAGTGCTGTAAGAACAAAGGAGGAGAGGGTATCTGCTTTCTTTAAAAAAAAAAAAAAAAAACTACGTCTACTCTTATGATTGGCTTTTGGGGATAGGGGGTGAGGGGTGGGGGGAGAGAGGAACAGGAAAGAGTAGCTCAGGTCCATGTTGAGTATCAAAGTAATTCCCAGACCAGTGTGTTTAATTCTCCATGGACATTCCCTCAGGGTAAAATTCCACATAACCCTTGTAGGCATTCACATATGAGTGCAATTCACATTTTCTTTGAGAAAATTTCATACAAAATGCATGGGGTTGTAGTGTAACAAAAATGCATGGGGTTGTAGTGTAACTTGCAAAACAAGTCTTGCTTTGCTGCTTTAACTAATAGGCTCCTGAATGTTTGTGCATTTTCCTGGACTACAGGAAGAGACTGAACTACTGCCTGGAGAAAGCTGATAAGAGAGATTAATATTTAACATTTTCAAGTTCATGTTTTGTAAATGCCTCTATTCTAAAATGATTCAAACAAGCCATCCAAATGAATATGGTAGGTTAATTTATCCAGCCACACTGAAAATGCATGTGCATTTTTTCATAGGCAAGTTTACAAGTGTGAACATATATCTGAATGTCATAAAGTGTCAGTGACTGAATAGATATTAGTGTACTCCAGATTGGCATATGGTTTATTTGCTCAATGAGCTTCTGTATTTAGGATGTGTACAATGCTCATCTAGGGGGAGCATGGAAGATACGTATACTTGGCCTCATGTTTTGAGGCCTAGCAATCAAAATGTAGCTGTAACTGAGTGTCAGGGTTATTCTGTTGACTGAAAATGTTGACAGGTATTGGAACTTGACTAGGAGATGCCAGATGGTTTTTGCTGAGTCACTGTGAAATATGTATCTTGCAAATACCACTCGGCATGGAAGTGAGCCCATTGGAAAGAGAAAACGACAGCATGGAGCTGACAAACCAAGTCTGGGAGAAGGCTTGGGCTCAATGAGTTTGTTTCTTATCGCATTGTTTCTAAATACAGCCAAATTCATGAAAAAAGGTAAGTGTTGAATACACACAGCAGATATAGGTTATAGTTTACAGCAGTGTCGTAGTGCAACCTGTCTGCAGCATGGTACATCCTATGCAGTTTCAAAAGCTGCTGCTCAGTACAGACTTCAAACAGTGCTGTAGATAAATTGGAAGAACGTTCATTAATATAAAGCAGAAATAACTCACTTTTCATTGGGGTTAATGATTCAGGTTTCTTTTTTAATAGAATGCTAAGTTTTGGATGGTTTTGTGTGTTTTTCCAGGCATGATAAAATGCCTCAGAAGAACACATCATGTTTTAAAGAGCATTCTTGGAGCAGCTGTTTAGTCCTGAGCTTCCATACTAATAGAGTTTAATCTTTAAAGCTTTAAAAATCAATAAGCAGAAAACAGAAAAAGTAATCTCTGAGTCTCTAAGCCATGTAAGCAAATAGTGTTGAAATGCTTGTAAATTTCAGAGTTTAGAAGTATTTTTGTTTGGAGGTGAAACTAGCTGAATTATTGTTTGGTGCCTTCATAAATTATAAACTTGTTTTCTGTTTTCAAAAACTTCTTCCATTAGGATTTACATTTACTAATTTAGATCCCAACTTAAAATAATCTTTAGAGCTGGTTAGAAAATGTCTGGGGTTTTGTATCCTGTGAAAAATTAAAAATCTTTGGAGTAAAGCTGAAAACTTTTTTCTCTGACAGCAAAAACATTATTTTGGCATCATCACCATGTGCCAAATAAAAGTCATAGTTTGGGTCCCTCAAGCCCACATTCTCCTATGTGAGCTGGGCTGCCCAACCAGACTACATTTCCCATGATGCACCATTGCCAGGTACTCTAAGGATGATCCGCAATGGCTCATGGAGTGGAGAACCTGTGTGGTGCACCATGGGAGATGAAATCTGGCTGGGGAACCCAGTCCACGGAGAAATATGGGGGCGGGAGGGAGTGTGAATTACAATTCCTATAATCCTCTGTGGCAGCATTTCCAACTCTTTCTGTCTCTCTCTCTCTCTTTCTGTCTCGCTCTCTCTTTCATCCTTTGTGTTTTTCTTTTTAAATGGTTCAGTTTTGGGGTCTTTGTTTACCTTTCAATGAACAACCAATTTCGGTAGGAAGCAGACACTTTTCACACACAAAAATTGTTTAGTAAAAAAACCAACAGTTTTCCATTAAAAATCAGTTCTGCTGGGAGATTTTCAACCAACCTTAATAAATGTATTTAATAAACAAGCTAATCTCTTATGACAAATATCCTTTCCCTCCTACAAATGAGAAAAATAACTTTGATGCAATGCAAAGATTAAGAAATGAAGCACTCAAAAATGAATTCTTTCAAAAATCAAGTTTTCTGCTCCTGCGTTGATGACTGGCAGTAGGGTCAATAAGAAAGGGTGGGTATAGGGAGTGGCAGGTTGGGGGGTTCTTTCAGGAGGAGGACCCCAGAGTGTGGGGGGGGGGGGGCACTGTGGCAGGGCAGTAACCTGAGGGAAGGGTGACATGGTCTGGGAGGGATACGGGTCCCCTGATGTAAGGTGGCAGAGCCATTAACATACAAACAGTTAAGAGCAGGTGAGATACTGGGAGGAAGGGGACACTCCAGTGCTGAGCTAATTCCCATGTGACCAGCAGGAGGCGCTGTGGTGGTGAGTCACTCCATGTTACATCCTACCATTCATCACATAGGCCTGGAAATTACAGGCAAAATTGTTGAAACTATATTAAAGAACAGAGTTATTAGACACACAGATAAACACAAGATGAGTGGAAGAATCTATGTGGCTTTTGTAAAAAAAAATCGTGCCTCATTAGTCTATTCGAATTCTCTTATAGTGTCACACATCAGAATGCACATCAGAAAAATAATCCCAACTATACATATAAAATGATGGGGTCTGCATTAGCTGTTACTACTATAAAAAGAGATTACAATCAGTAATCATTGTGGATTCTTCACTGAAAAGATCTGCTCAGTGAGCATTGGCAGCCAAAAAAAAGGTTAGGAAACATTAGGAAAGGGACAGGGTTCTCAGACTTCATTACATTGCAGCCCTCTCTGACAACAAAAATTACTACACGACCTCAAGAGAAGGGACCAAAAGCCTAAGTCTGAGGGCAGGCAGAAGCCTCTCAGTGGGCTGGATCCAGCCTGCCTAGGGCTTTGATCCGGCCCACGCAGCAGTTCCAGGCCCTGAACCCTAGTGCATTGCTTTGAAGTCAGAGATGCACGAGCGCTTTTAACTGCTTCTATTTAAAGGGCTCGCGCCTGCCGGGCAGCTGCTTTGCCTGGCAGCCACCCACTGGCAGCTGCTTTGCCTGGCAGTCCTTTAAATAGAAGCAATTGAAAGGGCTCGCAGCTCTGGGCCCCGTGCTCCCAGCCTCACTGCTAGTGCTCCTTTCAGCTGCTTCTATTTAAAGGACTCACCCCTTCCCCATGGCTGAAGCAGTTGAAAGGGCTCTAGTGTCCCCAGCTCCCAGGCAACACACTAGCAGTGAGGCTGGGAGCAGTGAGCCCTTTCAATAGCAGGAATGAAAGGGCTTGCAGCTCCTGTCCCCTGCTATGTGATGCCTGGGAGCCGCAGGGGAGGCGCGAGCCCTTTCAACTCCTTCTGCCTGAGGCACTGCCCTTTCTTCCGTGGACAGCCCACGACCGCTTCAAAAAATTGTGAAGTGGCCCTCGTTCAAAAATTATTGCCCATTCCTGGCCTAAGCCCTTGTGAGCCCCACCACCCCAGGCAGGGAGGCAGGGAGCAACACAAGCCCAAGGGCTTCAATTCTAGGCTGGGTGCCTGTTACCAGAGTCCTACCTCCCAGGACTGAAACCCTTAGCTTTTTGCCCCAGGCAATGGGGCATGGGATTTGGCTTTAGCCCTGAGCCTCGGGCAAGTCCAAGTCAGCCATCATGACCTCATTAAAATGGGTTCACAACACACTTGGGGGTCACAACCCACAGCATGAGAACTACTCAGATAAATAATAAGACAATATCACAATATGCCACGATGTAGACCCATGGTCTATGGGGTCTACATAGTTGCATATTGATATTTTATTGATGCTATGACCGTGAGTCTATATAGATTGATATTGATATTTTATTGAATATTGCATGCATTTTTGGTCACCCAATCTCTAAAAAAGATTTATTAGAATTGGAAGGGGTAAAGAGAAGGACAAAAAATTATTTTGGGGATGGAACAGCTTCCATATAAGAAGAAACTAAAAATATTATTGTTTTTCAGCTTAGAAAAGAGATGGATAAGTGGGCATATAATTAGGTCTATAAAATCATGAATGATGTGAAAAAGGTAAATAATAAAATGAACTATGGGTCACCTGGTGAAATTAATAAGCAGCACGTTTAAAACAAACAAAAGGAAGTATTTTAATCACACAATGCTCAGTCAACCTGTGGAACTCATTACTGGGGCAGGGCCAGATTAAGAAAGGGGCTTTAGAGGTTGCAGTCCATTGTTCTGGGCCATCCCTTTCTGGTGGTGGAGAAGGAGGCAGTTTGGGGTGCAGCCTTTACTTCCCCTCCCCTCTGGCTGGAGCCACATCACTGTGAGTGCCAGGAAGCTCTGTCCCTGTGCTGCCCTCGCCTTGAGGCTCTGCCCCTGCATCTCCCATTGATTGGGAATCGAGGCCAAGGGGAGCTGTGGTGGCGGTGCTTACAGGCATTCGCAGAGCAGCATGGGACATATGGAGCCACCTATTTCTCCTCCAAATTGGGAGCTGAGCTGCCTCAGGTAAGTGCCCCTCACCCAACCCAGAGCCTCAGTCCAGAGTCTGCTCTAGCACCCTTGCTCCCTCCTTGACCCCACGCCCCAACCCTGAGCTTCCTCCTGTATCCTAACTCCTGCCCACACCCCATACCTCCACCCTAACCTCCTTCCCTGAGCCCACTCATGCACTCCAAACTCCTTGCTGTCAGCCTGAAACCCCCTCCTATACTCCAAATGCCTCATCCCCAACCTCACCCCAGAGCCTGCACCTATAGTTGCAGCCCTCACCCCCTCTCATAACCACCTTTCTGCCTCAACCCACAGACCCCTTCCTCATACCGAACTCCTCATTTTGGCCCCACCTTGGAGCCTAGGGGGCTCTACAAAATCTAATAGCTCTGACCCTCCAGAACAGTTAATCTGACCCTGGTTGGGGGATGTTGTGAAGACCAAAAGTATAACTGAATTTGGTAAGTTCATGATGGTCCATCTAAGTTCATAGATCCATCTATGTTAATTAGCCAAAATTCCAATGCTCTGGGTATCCCTAATCCTCTAACTGCCAGAAACTGGGACTGGATGACATGATGGATCACTCAAAATTGCCCTGTTTTCTGTTCATTCCCTCTAAAGCATCTGGCCCTGGCTACTGTCAGAAGAAAATATTGGGCTAGATGAGCCATTCGTCTAATAGAGAATGACTGTTTTTAAGGTCTTAAAATTGCAGATTAATTTGGCCATGGATTTTTCATACATTGCAGCTGGTCTACTCAATCTCTTTTGTAGAATAATGCCAGATTCTGATGCCCTTACTGGGTTGTTGAATAGCACTTTACTCCACACGCTGTCCTGTTGACTGCAGTGGAAGTTCTCGTAGAGTAAGGTGCTACTTAGCTTGAGTAAGGCATCCAACTCTACCCTGTACTTGTTTAATAGGATTGTTTGGTTTGGAAACTAGCATGAATTTCCTTTATTAAACAAAATAACTCCAGTATCTCAACTTTATTGACATATTTCTTCACCTTTTGTCAGGCTTTCCTGATTAATTAGGTGGCTTTTCACTGATTTGGAGTCTAATTCTGACTCATAGCGAAATCATCTGAAGTCCAGATTCTTCCTTTGACTAGTGCTTGGAGTTGGGCTGAGATTGGCTTTTATCTGCAAATTGTTCAAATACTGACAATAAGTAAAGTTGCTTATTTTATCTCAAATCAAAGCCTGCATCCCTATGTTTGTAGCCAGCTAATTATTCTATTACACGCAGTATGCAACCCCATATAAAAGGGAGCAGATTTAATGAATATTAGCTGTACCATCTATAATAAATAATGCATGCTTCAAAAGCCGGTGCCTAATTTAGTAAAAATCCATTCTGGCGTTGTAATACTGGCAAGTTTTTGTATGGGAAGCAGACTCTGTATCATGGTGGTGCCTTGATTATGTTCAGAATGTAATACAAATTTTAAAATGAATAAATCTATATAACAGATTGGGTGGAAAATGTTGAATAGCTTATTGCCTCTTCCTCTGAAGTGTCTGGATTATCTAGATTAAATGGGCAAAAGGTCTGATCCTCTAGGGCAATTCTTAAGGTTAAAACTGTCCCAAATTTGACTCTTAAGAACGGAATGCTGAGTCTGTGTTTTACGCAGCTGTGTCCCAGTTTGGGAATCATTGTTATGCACAAAACTCCTGTTGAACTCACTCAGCGCCTAAGTTTTAACAGTAAAAGTTTCCACGGCACCTGTGTTTGTCTCAAACGATGCACACTGCTGCAGACACCTATCTCCCACCTAAAACCAGAGTGATTCGCAAACCAGGTAAAATAGGTGTTTGTCTGCTTAACTCACCTGAGGGGCCCAATCGTTAAGGTGCTGCCTACTGGATCAAACCCCCATAAACAGGCTTGTACAAAACAGCTCGGGAGGACCTCAGTCCGAACAGGCTGGGTGGGTACCCCAAACCATTGTATGAACTCTGGGCACTGGGAAGGAGGAGAAGAGGACAAGGGATTTGAACAGGGATCTGCTAGTACTTCTCAGGGTGAGTGCTTACACACTGAGCTAAGGATATTTCAATATAGGAAGCCCCTTCAACTCTCCAGGGGAGAATCTCATTGGATCAGGGAGACTGGATCTTTCATCTCCTGGGTGAGTGCTGTAAGCACTAAGCTACAGACTCATTCTTCTGCTTGTATTTACACTCTCCCTCTTCCTTTTTAGGAGTCATTTGGGACTGAGAGAGTGACAGAACTTCAGAATATCCCATAGCCAAAAGGTTAGGGCAGTTACCTGAGTGAACGTTTACACAGCAGGGCTAAAGCCAAAATAAACTACGCAACATCAGGTACGTCAATTGCGTAGCTTAAGTCGAAATAGCTTATTTCGGCTTTTGGTGCTGTCTACACAGCAGGAAGTCCGAGTTAGAGCGCACTTCCTCCAACTTCCCTTACTCCTCGTAAAATGAGGTCTACAGGAGTCAGAATAAGAAGTCTTCCAGCTTGACATTATTTTGACATTGTCGAAATAACTGCTTGTAGTGTAGACATGGACTATAACATCAGTTATTCTGAAATTACACTGCTGTGTAGACATACTCTGAGAGAGCCTATTGTCAAATCCCTTCTCCCTTTATGCAAGCGCAGGTTATTTGAAATGGGGTGTCCAGCCTCCCAAGTGAGTGCACAAATCACTGGACTAAAAGTTTCAAGGGAGGGCATCCTCCTTCCTAAAACAGTATTAGTGCTCTCACTCAAAAGAGGAGTTCTTCCTGCCATGCAGTGGTAGGCACCTCCCTGAACACCAGACCTAGGCACAACTAACTAATCCTTTTGAACATTCAGTACTAAGTCATTAGATAAAATTCTCAAAAGTACCTATGTTCCTATTTATTAGTCTGATTTAACCTGCTGAATATGTGCATGGTAAGTAAAGTTTATGCTCTCAAAAAGAAAAATCTGAATTGTAATGTTGCTAATGAGATCAGAAATTGTGGAAAGAGAAATCCCTGATCAGGGAACCAGTTACAGTGAAATAATCAATAGCAGTGTATTTAACAACTGTCACTTCAGGGGAAAGGCAGCAATTTAATGAACTGACACTTGGTAACCTGCCTTCAAGAAAGGACTTTAGTTAATGCTTCCCGGAGGGGATTTGTTTTATGTTTACTTCATGCTTCACAGAAGAGATACATTTGCACAGTCACTTAATCAATCCACCACTTCCCCACAAAATTAATGTAGACAGCAGTCAAGCCCATGAGACTGAGGAGTTGAACTGAGCATGTGTAGAACATCACCTGACATCTAGGAAGAGGGTTCCCTGGCTTATTGGAAGTAAAGGCGTCAGGGATTCCTGAACCCTGGAAAGGATCTCAGAGAGGAGGAGGAGGCTGAGGGTGAAATTTATGGCCTTGGGCATGCTCACGCATACACTTACACCCACACCCACTGAACTGACCAGCCTGGGGTAAGGCAAAGGACAAGCAGGCCTCCAATGTTAGCACAGATTCCCCACCACATACTAAATAGTCAGCACGAGTTGCCACCTGCAGTTTATGGAGGGGGGGAGGGGAAACACATGCTGAAAGGGTTGATTGGTTACTAAAAACAAAAATGGACCTCAAACCCTCTCCTTTCCCTACCACTAGTAGACAGGAGAGGCAGCCATAGCTTAGGGGTTGTAATTCTTATATCCTGGTGGGATGGAGACAAAAGAGCCCTGCTGCTAAGGGAAGTTCATTTGTGTGCGTTATAGAACTCCCATATTTGGAGGAGGGCAGCTTTACCTTGTCCCTGAAGACTGGCTTAGTGAGCAGCCAGAATGTGGATTCACATGCTCTAGGCCACCAGCTTTATAATCTGCATGGGCCCCTCTGAAAAATAATAGTGGTCTTGAAGGTACTATGCCAGCAAATTAATTTGCACTCCGTTGCCATTGGCAGCAACAGCAAAATCTGCACCAGAATTTATGTTCAGTGAACCTGAATAATGTAAAATACTGCTAGATAATATACAGTGTTTCCCTGCAGCTATAGTATGTAGGCTGCTTGCTTTTCTCTTTGACACTGTGAAGATTTAGGGGGTTTCAATGAAAAATACTGTTTGTGGATCAGATTTTTAAACAGCAACCTCCCTTTTTGTACCTGCAATCATGTCCAAGTATAATTTAGGTCTCTTTGATATAAGGCTGTTTACTTGAGAGGCAGAGTGCCCTAATGGCTAGGACTGTGGACTGAGAACCTCAGACTGAGGTTCTGCCACTGGTTTGCTGAGTGACCTTAGGGAAATCATGCCATTGTACAGTGCCTCAGTTTCCCCAACTGTAAAGTAGTGATAATGATACTGATGTCCTATGAAGGTATAGATCCTCACTACTACTCAAATTTTACTTACACCATCTTCCCACTACTATTCTGAAGGTGTAAAAGGGAGGTCTGGTTAAGTTTTGGTTGAAAATCGGGTGCTATATTTTTAATTTCCAGACAACGGTCTCCCTTTGTTGCCTGGGGTTGGTGTATCAATGTGATGAATCACTATGAGGAATGCCAGCCTGGCATGTAGGAGCTGATGTAATGAAGCTGATCATTGGGAAATTCAAATCAATGTAGTTTACTGAAAGCTCCAGTGGAAAAGAGCATGGTTTCTAGGTTAACCACCTTTGATCTATTTCATCCTTTTTTTAAAAAAAAAATTAAGTTAATTTTTATCTTTCCACTACTCTGGATTACCACCCAGTCATAGATAATTTTTAACTTCTAGCCACTGACTCATGCAGGTCACAGGCACTTTCCCTTCTGTGTGTATTTGGAGGTCAATATCACTATTATGCTTGTACTGCTATGAATTGCCTTTGTCTGTACCATGCTAAAAGAGCTATGTGACATTATAGCTTTGCTTTACAGGGTATTCTACAGTCCATTTTCTTGGTTCATGTGCATTCATGACTCTTGAATAGCATAATACATTTAAAGATCCAAATCAAATAAACAGAAATCAGCTGAAATGATCAAGCTTCAGATGTTTTAAGTTTCAGAATATCTCTAACAATTTCCATGCAAAACTGTAGCTGATGTAAATTAGCATAGCTCCAAGGAGACCAGTGGGTCATAACAATGAGTCAGATTTGATTACTTGAATGGAGCTATGCCCATTTCACATAATCTGAGGATCTGGCCCATAATTTTGACCCAGATTTTGTGAGTATTAGTAACCCCAGCCCAATTGTTGTTTTTTTCCATAGGCAAAACATCCAGGGCAGACATGGTTTAGTTAGTCCCAGGTTTATTTCATCACATACCATAGAAGATAGACATGGAATAAAACCATAAAGGCACTAATCAAACTCACGTATATTAATGCAGGATATTTCCTTACATTGTTCCCACTGGCATAATAGTGAAATTCCTAAATGCTGTAGGAAAAAATCCCTTTGACTTCAAATATGTATGTTGACAAGGACTGCTGAATCAGGCCTTTCTTGAACCCCTCCTGTGTTAGCACGTTCACTGTCTCCATTGGCAAACACTGCGTATTAGTGTCAAATGTGTCAGTGAAGAATATTTGCTCCCCACCTCCTCCCCCCTTTTCAATTTTCAAGACCCAATCCTCAAATTAGTCCACTCAACTGACTGCTTTTGGCTTCAGTTGCAGTGGTGGCAGGCCAGTTTTAGTGCCTGCCGCTTGTGTGTGTTGGGGCTGCACACTGCACTTTGAAATGGAGAGCAACCTCTCTCCCGACAGGGGGTTGCAGCTGCCATTTTGTGTTCAGCTTCAGCATGCACACTGCACTTTCACTTGTGGGTTTATTTGTTCAGTTCAGTTTAACGAAGATTATTCTGACTGGAAGTATATGAAAAATAATCCAGGTGAGCCTGACGTGAAGGAGAGCACTACCCCAAGGACTCAATGTTGAACTGAGTGGTTGAACTAGCTTTCTAAAGTTTGGCATAAACAAAGCAGTTTCCTATTGTTGTGATTTTTGAGCTTTCTCCAGGCTGCCCTGGAAATGAGCTTTACTCTGCACATGCTGGCTCTATGCAGACAATGTCTGAACCAGCTCACACATCCTGGGGGCTTTTTCAGTTAGCATTTCCCTCCTCCTTCTTCTCTCCTCCCCTCCCCCTCTCGGAGAGTGTGCCTGTCCACTATTGTCTTTGGGGGTCACATCCATCTTACATGGACTGGGAGAATTGTTTAATACATCATCACTGGCCACAGGCACTTCACCTTGCATATACAGTTTGGAGTTGAGGGCTGTACTCAGTAAGGGTACATATACACAGCAACATTCTTTTGAAATAACTAGCGTTATTTCGAAATAACTTGGTCCATGTCTACACAGCGGGCAGTTACTCAAAATAATGTTGGAATATTGTCAAGCTGGAGGACTTCTTACTCCAGCAATCCTTATTATACAAGGAGTAAGGGAAGTCGGAGGAAGAGTGCTCTATTTCAAAATAAGTGCTGTGTAGACGCTCCCAATTTTGAAATAAACTATGAAATTGACGTAGCTCAATTTGCATAGCTTATTTCAAGTTAAGCCCTTCTGTGTAGACGCACCCAAAGAGAATGCTTAACTCTCTCCTTGCCAGCCCTTGGACTGGTCCAATTCTCCTCATTGCAGAACCAAACCTTCAGCTTCATTATTTTTTGATTTACCTCTTTCACAGTGCTGTGAAAAGCCCGTTTCCTGCCTTAGTAGTGGTTTATTAACTCCTTCAGCCAGTGCAGTGTTTTCCACATTTTTCCCTCACCCTTTGTCGTCTCTTTTCCCCACAGAATATGACCTGAGGTCCATCTGTTTCTTTTGTTATATGTTCCAGTTTTACATAAGGTAAGTAATAAAAAAAGGCCAACTGCAGGCCAAATTTAAGCTTCTTATAGAGTGACCAAACTGAGTAAGATCTGTTCTGTATCTGAGAGTAGAGTTTATTCCACATATTTGTGTATGTTATGTATTGATCATGCTTATCTGCTCTTGGATCACATTTAGTGACCTTTAATCAATCTAATTAGTTTTCTTCAGTAATTGCACAGCAATTTGGCATTTTATTCCAAAGAACTGGAGCAGGAACAGCTAGTCCTCCGTGGCAATTGTTACAAATGATCACTCAAGATCTGCAGTGTGAAAGTCTGACTGTGTTAACTGTAGTGGCTCATTTGAAATTGTAGCACAGAGATTTGGGGAAAGGAACTTTTTCCTCATGCACACAAACCCAGCAGTCATTACCTAGTGACACTTCCCTTCGAAAAATAACAGCATACTAAAAAATCTGTTAGAGTTTAGAGAAATTACAGGTCATAAAGTACATCCTAAATAAATGATTCCTTTCTGGTTGTCTTCCATCTCTGCTGTTTTACAGTTAAGTACAAATTTTTTCCATCATACCAGAGACTTCTCATAAGCTTAAAAAACAGGTCCAAATTTTCAGAATTGCATACAGAATTTGCACACGCAGTTATGATAACTGTACCTGAAAGTCATATACACGCTTTTGCACAAGTGCCATTCTGAAAACTTGTACTGTGATTTCCATTACTATTTCTTCTTTGTATTACCTGTCTGGCACCTAGAGGTCCCAACCAAGAATGGCCCACTGGCCCCATTATATAGCAGCTATACAAACCCAGAGTAAGAGAGAGGTGCTGCTCCCAAGCATTTAGAATATAGATAGACAAAGGATGAGAAGAGAAATGGAGGCACATTATCATGCTGTGACTTGTTAATTTTCACACATGAGATTACAAGCAGTGTTCCCTGTAAGCTGTGCACTTGTGTGGCCACTCGGGAGAGATTCAGATGCCACCCAGCTCACTAGCAGAGCACCCAGAGCTAGATGTTTTGTTTCTACTGGTGGTGCACTTTTGCACATGCCTTGGTGCACATATAATTTTATTCTGCACATGAAACGAAATGTTTAGAGGGACACTGGTCACAAGCAGAGCTAGGATTAGAATCCAGGGCACCTGGTTCACAGGATAGCACTCCAAATGCTAGGCCATGCTGCCCCCAGAACAAGCAGATGCAAACAGCTGCAGCTCCAGATACAGGAATATATTTCAACTAGGGAACATTTATTGCACAGTAATTGTGATCCTATTATTAGAATGTTCTCTTTCTCTGCTGTTACTATCTAATCTTTATACTGCAGAATCCAGAGCCTCGTTGTGTAAGGTTCTGCACACAGACACACATAGAAGACATCTAAGGGCATGTCTACACTGCAGGGCAAAAGTCGAATTATGATACGTAACTTCAGCTACGTTAATTGTGTAGCTGATGTGAAATAGCTTAATTCAGCTCTTGGCACTATCTACACAGCAGGAAGGTGAAGGAAGAACACTCTTCCTTCGACTTCCCTTACTCCTCATGAAATGAGGGTTACAGGAGTCAGAGTAAGAACTCCTCCAGCTCGAAATTATTTCGAAAGAATGGCTTGCTGTGTAGACTCACACTTTATTTTGAAATAACATCAGTTATTCCGAAATAATGCAGCTGTGTAAATGTAGCCTAAAGGTGCAATCATAGTCCTGTTAAAAGTCAATGGGTGTTTTTACCTGTGAGGTTGTGATTGGCTAAGTTAAGTGAAAACTGTTCACGCAAATTTCACAGAACTATGTTTCTGTTAAAGTGCAATAGCAATAAACTGTGGCTGCCCCTGTGTAGTTGCATTGTAAAGTGGACCACTCTCCTCGTCATGGTGTATCCGTAAAGGAGGAAGCCTGGATATAGTTGCCATACATCGGGGTGGCCCACCTGTGGCTCTGGAGCCATCTGTGGCTCTTCTGAAGTTAATATGCGGCTCCTTGCTCAGGTACTGACGCCGGGGCTGCCGCTACAGGTGCCAACTTTCCAGTGCTCAACTCCTGGCTCCACCTCCTCCTCCTCCAACCGTATTGCACCCTCACTCTTTCCCTCCCCCCACAGAGCCTCCTGGGTGCCATGAAAAAGCTGATTGCAGTGGGCAGGAGGTGTGGGGAAGGAAGAGGAGGCACTGATCGGTGGGGCTGCTGGTGGGCAAAAGATACTGGAGAAGGGAGAGGAGACACCTGATGGGGACTGCTGACAAATTACTGTAGCTCTTTGGCAATGTACGTTGGTAAATTGTGACTCCTTCTCAGGCTCAGGTTGGCCACACCTGCCATACATCCTTGAGCACTGGAGTGTTGGCAAAGTGCTAGCAGCTGCTTAACTTCAGTTGGTCTTAAGCTGCTTTTGTGCTTTTCTGTATCAGGACATTGGCCGGCTTGCCTGACCAATGGCAAGTGTTGCTTTTCACTCCCATAACCCCCAGAGGGGAATGTAGCCAGTAGATTTGGAAGTGTAGCACGTCCCACCCCTGTTACAATAACTGGATTTAAGAAGCAGGCAGTTGAGACAGCTCCTACTTTAAAGTTGACATAGGGAGCATATACGACTGTTGTCATTCACTGCCTTCTGTATTCTTTTCCTTTTCCTGGTGCATCTCTGGATGAAGTTAGCGCTGAATGTCTAGACTTTTTCCTTCTCAGTCTCATTCCAAGCTCTAAATGCCGAATGTGCTAACGTTATTGGTTTGTGTGTTTGTGCCAAACCCCCCCCACACACACACGCTAAAAAATCGTATTTAAAAAATGGAACATGATAAAATGAATTTGCAAAATATTTTCTATTTTCTCATTTTAATACACAGAAAAAAAAGTAGAACATTACCAAAGTGCATCATTGGTCTCTTGCATCTTTAAAATGCTAGGGTTTTTATGAAGGAAAAATTATTCTTGGACCATGGATGTAATAATTAAAAATAAGAGTCCCAAGATCCATCAGTGAAGCTCCTTTCTTCAGTTATAGTGCAATTAAATACATTATTTTATTCTCTCCTCATTTACAGCCATTCTTGGTATTATGTTAAAATAATGTCTGGAGGTCCCATTGTGCTAGGCACTGTACATAGTAAAAGACAGTCTGAGCCCCAAAAAGCTTCCAGTTGGAATGATGGAAGGAGAACTAGAGATTTACACATCACATAGCAGCAGGACCAGGAATAGAAGGTACGTGTCTTGAGTGCCTGTTGAGTGGTCTATACACTGCACTATACTGTAATATTAAGGGCTTGAGCCTGCCAGGCGCTTGACCATTCTTCCAAAGTGAGTGCTTCATTATGCAGTGGCCACTTTACAGTGCTTTGACAGTGTAAAGGAGCCTTAACGTGGGCATAAATTACATTACACCTGATTTTAGAGCCTGTACACTGTGAAAGTGATGCCCAGTGATCTTAGTATAAATGATAATTCCAGCCCCAAACTGCAATGACCGGTAAGGGTGCATAATGCCATGTAGGCTAATTCTCCTATTTGCTGCTCCTCCACTGTCTATGTGAAGTTGTTTGTTACAGCACTATACAGTGTTGTCTGCTCTCACCTCCACATGCCAGGAACTATATTCCCTCTTATTTTGAGATTCTTTTTAGTTGTGAATAAATCATTTTTAAAACCCTCTTTCTAATGAGACT